>VMDO01004899.1:20127-95127 GCA_007922755.1 Pedetes capensis
TTTTTTTTTTTTTTTTTCCAATTTGTATAATTTGGAGTAATCTCATCCTGAAATTGCCTTATTAAATTTTTTGAACAAATGTATTCTTTCTCTGATACCTTATTGTCAGTCCGAATCGTGACTTTCAGTTGTGGTAGTACACGTTCAACTTCTAGACTCCATTCCGCAGCATCTGTTGTGGATTCCAAAATATCTTCTTGTTTGGCAGACTCGTTCATGTCCTAAGAAAAGAAAGATATCACAAGATTGAGAGTTTATAAAAAGAAATGGTAAAAATCTTGAGGCATTTAAGCAGCATTTCACAATTGCAATCAACGATAGTAATGTTAAAATTATAGTGGCAGCAGAAGTTCTTTTCTATCTTCCTACCTATATTATAATAAAATAATGCAATAATCTGATAGAATACAAAAACAAGTATTAAAGATAAAGAAAATATATAATTCAACTATTTTGCATATGACAATGTTTTTGAAGAATCAGATTGAACTCACTGGGGAATACTATTAGATGGACAAGTCATTTAGACATGTTAATTGGTAACAGTAGAGAAGTACAAATATAGTACTCAAGTTTGGTAAGACTACATTTGGTTTGAATTTAATACACAGAAACACGAACCCAAAATCTGAAAGACAAAGAAGATAAATTTCAAATGCAAAGAGCTCATTATTTAAAATTTTTATATTTATACTTAAAGTGATATTTTGGTTAGATCAAACTATGTTGTTGTTGGGTGCCATTGAGTCGGTATCTGACTCATAGCGACCCTCATAGGGTTTTCAATGGCTGACTGTATCGGGATTGCCTTGGGAGTGGATTGCCAGGCCCTTCTCCCATTTATGCGGTGCTGGGAATTGAACTCAGGACCTCAGAGACTGCAGGGCAGCGCTCTACCAACTGAGCCAAATCCCAGCCCAGATCAAACTATAGTGTAGCGTAAAGGTGTGATTTAATATAAACATACTTAAACTCAAATAGGGTAGGGGCCATTTGGTTTCTGCTGTTGAGTAATAAAATCAATTCATGCCAGTTTTGAATCAAAGTAAAACCTTTTTTTCCCATTTTTTCAGCCTTTCATATTTTAGTATTAAAATGTATGGGTCTGAAAATGTAGAGAATGTACAAATTAATGATTTAAAGATAAAGCCTACAGCATTAATTTTGGTAGCAACTTTTCCATTTAAACTCCCTTGATAAACTATAAACAAATCTAAAGAAAAATACATAAATATTAAATAGAGTAAAAGAGACCCAAGAGACATAGTCAAATATAATGCATATATCTTATTTGAATAAATAATTTGTAAAAAGATATTTTTGAGACAATTAGGGAAATGTGAATATGGAAGAGTATTAGATGATATTAGGAAACTATTATTAATTTTATAGATATGATTTGGCATCATGGTTATGTTTTTTTAAAAAAGCCTTGTAAGCTAGTAATAAATGCAGAGTATTTACAGATGAATTGACATGATGTCTAAAATTTACTTTAAAGTACTATGGAGCAAAAAAATGCTCAATATTCCTAGCCATTAGGAAAATGCAAATCAAAACAACTCTAAGATTCCACCTTACTCCAGTAAGAATGGCCAAGATCTATAAAACAAATAACAACAAATGCTGGTGAGGCTGTGGAGAAAAGGGAACCCTCTTACACTGCTGGTTGAGTTGTAAACTGGCTCAACCACTTTGGAAATCAATATGGAGATACCTCAAAAAACTAAAAATAGATGTACCATATGACCCAGTTCCAATGGGAGATTAGTCATCATACCACAGAGAGACCTACATCTCCATGTTCAAGGCAGCACTTTTCACAATAGCAAGGATATGGAATCAACCAAAGTGCCCATCAACAAAAGAATGGATAAAATATTATGGTACATATACACAATGGAATACTATTCATCAATTTAAAAAAATGAAATAATGTCATCTGCAGCAAAATGGATGGAATTGGAAAAAATTATCTTAGGTGAACAAACATAAGCCCGAAAAGAGAAATACCACATGTTCTCATTCATATGTGGGAGCTGAATCAAACTTAAAAAAAAAATCCTATACATAAATTGGAACATACTAAAAAGCTCATGTAAACTTAGCGGAAAAAGGACAATTTAAGGAGTAGAAAGAAGGAGGGAGGGATCTAGCAAAGGGAAGCGATGATGGAAAAAGACAGGAGGGGGAGGAGGGCCAACGAGGAGCGAGGAAGGAAAGAGAGGTTAACCTGAAAGCAAACAGCCCAACTTTAATAGTTCAGGAAATAATAATATTAATACCAATAATACCAAAGGATGGCAATAATGCAAATGGACTAGATTACTCATGTAATACTGCTGAGAATGTAAAAAGATAGATCACTATAGAAAAAAGTTTGGACTTAAATCAAAATTGGGATGCATGTGTACAGATAAATATTCCCAAAAAAAGACATACAAGTAGAAAGAAGGTCATTGGTGGGAGGGTGGGAGATGGGGGAGGAGGGGCACGAGAGGGTAAGGAGGAAGTTATCTGTGCAATGTACAATGAAACGCATTATTGGAAATGTCACAATGAAATACATGTCAGAATGAAACAAATTAAGTTGTATATTAAAAATTTCCAATAAAAAATAAGAAAATACTGTGGGGCAAGGAAAAATAGAGGGGTAACTTTAGATAAAACATGATTGATGAAATACCGTTCAAACCAAGCAGTACTACAAAAGGATTCATTATCTCATTCTAATTTTGTTATGTTTAAATGCTCTATAATACAACATTAAAAAATAAGGACTATGTGCGATAAAATTTTTAAAACTATGTGAACATCAGAGTGAAATCACATTCTCAATGTGAATTTATGTTACTCAAAGAAATTTCTTAAATGACCTAGATTAGTCCTTCCAATCTAGTCTAACACTAAGTAGATTGTCTCATGTTGGCATTTGTATTTTTGTGGGAGTTTGAGGTCTTCAGTGACTTTGAACTTATGTCTGAGACTCTGAGCCACTACTGCCATAAGAAGGCCTCTTTTCCCTTCTAACTGGTATTAGCAAATTCTGAATAGATTCAGAGTCTGAAAGGGAACCTATGTTGTTTTTGGTTCAGAAATTCAGGGAACTATATATCTCTAGCCTCACTAGTTGAGGATGGATAACTAATATTGGCATTTACACTTTATAATGTATGCTCTCCATTTATTCAGTTACATTCCATTTAGAAAAGTCCTGATCAAGCCAGGCATGTAATCGCAGTGACTCAGGGGACAGAGGCAGGATTGAGAATTCAAGGCTAGAGGAGGCCTGTATAACTTAGTATGACCCTGACTTAAAATTAAAATATAAAAAATGGACTAGGGGATACAGTCCAGTGGTAGAGTACTTGCAAAGTATATGTAAGTCCCTTAATTCAACCTCCAAGTAGCACACACATCCACATACACACACACACACACTCCCCCACACACATATCCTGAAGTATTAAAAACAGTACAGACATTAAGTGTGGAAAATATAACTGAAAAAAGCTCAAGATTCTATTTTAGACAGTAAAGTGCTCATTTAAATATTGAAACATTCAGGTATTTTGAGCATTTAATAGAATGCTGTATAGTTTATTGTTGTTAGCTGCTGTTGAGGCAGGTTTAACTCCTAGTGACCCTATGTACAACAGAATGAAACACTACTCAACACTGGGTCATGGTTGGCACTACTATCAGTGCTTCTCTGCTATTCATAGGGTTTTCAATGGCTGATTGTTTTTTGGGAGTGGGTTGCCAGGTCCTTCTCCCAAGCCTACAGCAGCTGGTGTTTCCAGGCAGTCTCCCATCCAAGTACTAACCAGGCCAACTCTGCTTAGCTTCTGAGATCTGACAAGATTGGATCCCAGTGTGGCACAGCTATAGACACTGTATAGTTTGTGTGTATATAAACTGAATCCAAGGGTGTATAATAGCATCACAGCTGGGATGAGAGTGCAGCATTCACAAAGAAAGCACGTGTAAAGTTCTGAGAATATGTGTGATAGCAGGGATGGAGATATTGGGTTTCCCTGTTGTAGCCTAAGGCACTGGGAAAAGTTCCCTGCCATGTAAATCTATTTTGGTACTCATAACATGGAAAGAACCATACACATGAATACTCACGAGCATACCTGGCTACATATCCTTGGCAGTAGGAAGCCCAAGTCTGACTAGATCATTTTCTAAACCAAACAGGGTAGACCAGTGGAGGTGGCTATAGTAAGATTTGCAGTCCCAGTAATGTGTGACTATGGGAGCCCTGACATTTGGTTCCACTGTATGAGATGCATAGGCTTGCTCCTGCCAGGGTTATGGGTCTCCACATCCCAATCCCACAAAGCCAGGCTGAACCAAGTAGGCATGTTCTCTCAGGATCAGCTTTGCATGATTCTTACCAGGTAACCCTTAACTGGTATCGCAGGGTCAAAATAGACCCCCAGATCCTAGAGCCAGTGTTGTCCAATCTCCTTCCCTCATCCCCACTCCTCCTTCCCCTCCTTATGAAAGGGTAAAAACCAGATTGTCAAACAAGACCAGAAGGGATACCCCTGTGTAGTCTCACTTTCTTCAGGTCAGGGACACAGGATTATTCCAATTGTGAATAACACTCTCAAATTTTTTTACTCAAGGAAGGGCATATTTCTCTAATATTCAAAAAGGCAAATGTGTTTGCAATGGTCCTGTTTGAATAAGACCCAGGATCTGAGTTAGTAGGGTACATGAAGACCAAATACTGCATTAGAGTATCCTAGTACATTAGCTTTTGTTTTTAATTTGGCCCATTAGTAAGCTGCATTTACCCTTACCAGCTTATTATTTGGTTTTCTTTAGCAATGATTTTCTAACTTCTCCTCTCAAAGTCCTAAAACGTTTTAATGTAGGAACTCATAAAGTTTCACTCATTATAGGCCATATTTAATATACTGAGGAAATGGCCGAGTTACTAAATGAAGAAAGGGCAAAAAGAGAACATTAGGTTTGGCATAGCAACATTAATTTATTCAAACTATACAGTCTTTTTCTACTTCCATTTTTGCACATCTATTTCATAATGTTATCCTCAAAATTTCTTAATGCCTAGTAACTGGATACATTAACTTGAGCAAGTTCTCTACATGAAATATATATCATTTAGAAACTATATTATGCCTTGGTTATAATACTTTGAGAAAATCTTTTCTTCTCAATTCTTTCTCCATTTAACAAATGATATTTTATGTGGTATTTTATTTTATTTTAAATGGCATTTAGTAAAAGACAAATGGCTGTTTCCATTTGATCAAAAAAAAAAAAAAATGTACATTATCTTGACAAAGTCCTTCTCCGAAACAACATTAAGTAAGATTAAGCACACCCCTTGGGAAATTACAGTTTTCAGTTACTGCTGCTGAAGAGACCATTTGAATCTCAGTGAGACATAAGCTATCTAGTAGTCTCATTTATAATTAATTAATTTAACTAACAATTAATTCATTAAGTTCCTATGACATTTAAGATAAGGATCCAGGTACAGTATTTGGTTTGGAAAGATAAAAGGATAAATAGGATTATAGCCTATTATGAAGCATTTGAAGTAAGTTAATGGGAGAAAATTTGGTCTCAGGTAAAAGAAGAAACTAATGAGATAAAAACTTATCCTAAGACTGTCAAAGGAACAACCAGAGGTAGCAGTCACTTTAAACCATCCCATAGAGTAAGCTTGGGTTCAAATAGTGGGGCACATAATCAAAGTGTTCAAAGATCAAACATGCAAATGTTAATAGTCTTCTCAGAGTCTGGTTCCAGTACGTAATCTCCCCATCTTCCAGGAAAGCGTACATTCTGTATGTATATATATGTGTGTGTATGTGTGAATGTTCTATAAATATGTGTGTGTGTACACAGTACCCCCTCCACATGACAATCTTATGGATATTGATACCCAAATTTATTTGAAGAGCTCAATTTCAAATACTTTTCAAGATGAATTTGAAAGAAAATTAACTATCAAGATTAAATAGTCCTAAAATTGAATGAAGGGAATGAAGCTGTCTTAAGAGTCACAACAGTATGGTGTAAATGTTATGAGGTAGATCTAGAATCCCACTGAATCCCATCTCTATCACTAGCTGTTGGCCAAGTTACTAAACCTCCCTACATCTCAGAGCCGTTATCTGTAAAATGAGGACAATAATAGGACTTCTTCATTGTGAAACTTCCTGTAAGGATTAAATGAGATAATGTATTTAAAAAGACTTGCATAGTAGATGGCATATGTTGTTGTTGTTAGGTGCTGTCGAGTCAGTATCCGACTCACAGCGACCCTCATAGGGTTTTCAATGGCTGACTGTTTCGGGATTGCCTTGGGAGTGGATTGCCAGGCCCTTCTCCCATTTTTGCGGTGCTGGGAATTGAACTCAGGACCTCAGAGACTGCGGCACAGCACTCTACCAACTGAGCTAAATCCCAGCCCACATAGCATATAGGAAACCCTTAATATATTTGAGCAGTTATTCCTATCTTTCAAACATGGCATTAGATGACTTCACATATGTGTAAATACCCAGTAATACCACTAGGAATCAGGGTGAAGTATTTTAAAAAGTGAAGTATTTGAGACACAGGGCAGTCAAGTTTAACTTTTCCAGTGTTACATCATTAGTGAGTGGCAGGTCTAGGCAGTGTTAATTCAGAGCACAAGCTCCAAAACACCTTACTGTATCACCTATCAACATTTTGTCTGTCATATAGATTATGACTATTTCTTCCAGTTTATCACTTGTCTTTGAAGTTTATGGTGTTCCCCCCTCTGCCCTATGATATAGTTTCAAATTGTATGTATTTAGATTTGTTAGTATTTTTACGCTTTGGGTTTTCTTGTCGTGTTATCATGCCTAATTCTACCCGTGAGTTTAATACTTACTATTCATGTGTCTGTTTTACTTTTTTTTTTGCATTATTTTTTAAAATTACTGATTCGTATGGAGCTTACATGGGCATAATGTATGAGGAAGGAATCTAGCTTTTGCTCCAAATGGATAGTCTGTTATTTCACCACCATTTATTTAACTGAATAGTTTAGATCTCCTCATTGATTTGCATTGCTTTATATATTAATATCACTAATCCATTAATCTATGCCTATGTCAGTATCATACTTTGTTCAAACTTACAAAAATTGCATAAGTAGCACAAACAATGCCATGTACTCTTCATCCAGATTCCAAAATGTTACTGCCTTATGCATCCTCAGAGTAATGAAGAATAAAAGGATACAGTGTTTATGTCTAGATGCTGAGATTTGGGGATATTTTTACAAATTTTATCTTTGTAGTTTTTTTGTGCTTTCATTAAAAAAAAAAGGAACATATTGCATGGAGTGGTAAGGGAAGATGTTGCTAAGGAGGCAGAATTTGAGCTGAATCTTGAACATTTAAGTCAGGTAGAGACAGTGAGACAGCATTTGAAATTAAAGAAAAAGGAGAAGAGAAGAATGAGATGGGAGGACATATGCTCAGAAGATGTGTGAAAGCCTAAAACGAGACTTGTTTAACTGGAGTTAAAGGGTTTGTGGAAGAAAAGGAGGTTGCCTATGTGGACAGTTGTCCAATTGCAAAGGTCTTGGAAAGCATGACCAAAATTTTGTTACTTTGTAATCTATGTACATAGACTTGTTGGAGCAAAAAGCCTCAACAGCATGAAATTTAGAATGACATGATAAAAGGCTCAGGGTGGAACTGAAGTATGAGGATGACAGATCATTTAGAACATTACGGTTACATAGTCCAGATGGGTGGTGAAGTGAACCTAGCCTTGAGAGATAGCTGAAAGGATGAATATGAGACATATTCCAAAGGAAGCATCCACAGGTCTTGGTAACTCCCTAGATGTCCTGGTTGAAAATGCATTAGTCAAATAATCAAAGCCCTTGCTAGAGGTAGGTGGTGATGAGAGGTTGCAGGAGTGGGTAGGTTTAAGAAATACAATTATACAGGACTAAAAACACCCACATTTTCTGAGTATCCATCTGATACACTGAATTATATAATAAATATCTGCCGTTAGGGTTATTTAGGAAATGGAAGCTCCCATTTATAGAATGACAGTTCTCAAATGATACCTGAAAGAAATCACTATATTACTTTTCATCAGATTCCTCTTAGTCATTTCTGTAGGGGAGGAATGATATGACTTTAGTCTAGTGGGCCTTCAGTAATAATCCACGTGACAGATTACGAAAATAAAGCTATGACATCACCACGGCTTCCTAATTTACATTGAAATGCAAGCTTCTTGATAGCTTGTATCCTATGTAAGCTTCTTATTCAAAAATATTCACGGCAATCTAGGACTTATTTGTACTGAAGGATTAATGCTTTTTCTATGTTCCTACTGCAAATAAGAATGACAGTAACTAATTTTAGTCTGCAGGAAATGCGAAAAATTACACAAAATAAGAAATACATTAAGGGTACTCTATGCCAGTACCATGCCAGATGTGGCCCACAAATTAGGTTACATTAATCTCAAAACAAGCTTGAGAAGAATTATTTGTGACCCCATGTTATAGACAAGAAAGCAGAGTCACAGAGAGATTAACTTGATACTGTCATGTGGCTAGTGACATACAGTCAGATTTCTATCTAAGGCTGCTTTTCTGGGTATAGTATCTACCTCAGAGGTCTGAACTTAGATCAGGAAAGGACCTTCAAAAGTCCTTGCTTCCTATTCCTTGCTAAATCTGCAATGAAACCAAGGTGGAAATAAGGATCTCTCTGCATGTGTGGATTCAAAAACTACACTAAAGATCAAGCGAAACTCTGTCCTTTTCACCCAGCAAGATCTGCAGTTTGAGCCTCCCCTGAGCAGTGAGAAGCCACATTTTCTTTTCTAACCACCTCCATATGTAAAACTGACGGGGTGGTGCGGGTTAGCTATGACAGAAATAATAAAAGCATTTACTCAGTCATAGTGTGTTCCATCACACTCAAATATGAGGCATTTTAATCTTTTCTCCTGTGAAATATCCACCATAGACTTCTCTCAGAACACAGGCAGGTGGCCTGCCACTCACATGATTTAGGAAAGGAGAAGAAAAAATATTTTTCTCAAGCAAGAATCAGAATTGATGGTACTCTACAAGGGAAGCTATGTTGTAAAACAGTTCCCCTACCCCATATTACTCAGAAAGAACATTTTGTCTATCAGGAAGGTATAAATCATGTGTAAGATGAAGAAAATTTCAAGTATTTAAGGTATTAACCAAAGCAGATCCATCTTCTTTGATCACAACATTGCAGACTTGCCTAGATGACAGTCTGAAACAGAAATGAAGTTTTTATTCTAAGCCCATGTTTTTACTTCCTTTCACATTTTGCTTTTTAAGCTAAAAAGTCTCTTATTCTTGGTACAATGAGTTTTTTGCTAAGTAATTAAAAACCAATTGTGTTTAAGCCTTTTGAGATACTTGGTTTTATGCTGTGTAACTCAGGATATGGTTTCAAAAACCTCAAATTTAGCATCTCAAGGAAGAATAGTATCTATGGCATGTTTGAAAAAAGATGTTTTGAAATGAAGTGATGGGCATTTAAAAATAGAATTCAGAGAATGCACAATTCCCTCTCATCTTCTTTCACTGGGAGAGGGACTGACACATCAGCATTATGCTGTCAGAACACTGTTGCTGTGATTGTGTTGAGTTTCACAATGGAGAGGGAGCTACCAAGACCACACATAATACAGCGTAGGCACCATGAACACGCAGTCTTCCCAACTGATATTCTCAATACAGAACTAGAAATGACAGACACACCTAGCTAACACCTTGCCACCAGAGACTTCCTTCTCTTGCTCCCACCCCCACGGCTCTCAATATTCTACTATGCCCATGCCTATCACAGGTTCTGCCCAACTGCCAGAGCTTTAATTCAGCACTAGTGTTCTCTCCCTGGTCACTCTCAGAGTGACTCTGGTGAAAATCTCAGACTTCAAGAACACTCAGAAATTAGAGGGACATAGAAAATGTGGAACTTTGTGGGCTAGCATTGAAGACTAATACCCATTCAAAATGTTCTGCTGGTGCACAAGAGGGTAAGGGGGAATGTACAATGTACAATGAAACGCATATATGGAAATGTCACAATGAAATGTATGTCAGAATGAAACACATTAAGTTTTACATTAAAACTTTCCAATAAAAAAAAGACGCTGAGATTGTCTCTCTTGAGAAGCCTGCATCCATATCTGTATGGATGTGTACTATTATTCATTTAAGCATCTTTTTTTCTCCAAATGTCCATGCTTAAGTCTAAAGCATATACTCTTATCTCTACTTAATAAACTCACTAAATTTGTTTCAAAAAAAAATGTTCTCCTGCTAAGAAAGATGTCTCAAAATTCAAATAATTAATAATCTACAGATGAATACATGGAAGATAATGCAGTCTCTCTTCAGTTGTTTTCTGAAAAGCATTATGTTTCATGAAATTATAATTGGGGGTAAGGAAATTATAGGGGAAATTCACATAATAAGAACGGTTTTAAATATATTTTTTAAAACCTCAAAGTTTCAGTGTTCTGAAAAGCACTTGCTTCCAAAACAAATCAATTTCATCATTGTAAGCATTACTCATCCCTAGGAGGAGACTTCTCTTTTTTTCGGTGTTTATGAAACACTACTGCTATGTTGTCATTTGCTTAGGTAGTCACTCAATTAAAAGTTTAGTCAATAGGCAGTGTCTCTTTACAAATTCTTCTAATTAGTGGTGGTGGTGGTTGTTAGGTGCCGTGGAGTCCTGTCTGACTCATAGCAACTCTTACAGGGTTTTCAATGGCTGGTTGTTTCGGGATTGGCTTGGGAGCGGATTGCCACGTCCTTCTCCCATTTTTGAAGTGCTGGGAATCAAACTCGGGACCTTAAAGACTGCAGAGTGGTGCTCTACCAACTGTGTTAAAACCCAGCCCTAATTAGTGGTATAGGCTTCAAATATGTTATGGTTAAAGAGGATGGGGTACCAGGTCCTCTTTCAAGAAGGACATACTGCCAAGCTGCAGGGAATGTGGCCAGCAGACAGCCTCCTGCAGTAAACTCCCTCAGAGTTTGTCTCCTCTGCAGAGAGCCACCACACCTGGAAGTGTGCCTTTCCTAGGGCAGCCTGCCTCCAGAGATTGAGCCAAGCAGGAAGCTGGCCCCTCACCAGGTCAACTACATCTTTGTCAGGTTTGCATCACAGCTAGGCCTCTCCTTCTGCCCAATTCTGCTTTCTACTCCGTTTTTTCACATATGTCTATTTCTAAGAAATATCTTGCACCCTGAAACTCTATCTCAGTGTCTGCTTCCAGAGAACACAACCTGTGACATGTCTTTTTCTTTTGCATTTTCTCTTCGTGTATATCACATCTCAGGAAAATGCTGGCATTTTTACAACTCCTGGAATTATCATGACACTGAAGAGAATACTTTTCAGGATCTAGACTTCAATTTATTTAATAAAAGGAAGGAATATATGTAGATCTCTTCCTCCATATCATATGGTACACAAAAGAATCAATTATTGTTAAAACGATTTTTCTCTATGAAGATTAAACTATACCTTGCCTATAAAATTACAAATATAGCATACACTCAGGCATGTATTCATTCACTATTATTAATTACCAAGTAACTGCTATCCACCAGGCACAGGTGAAAAGGCAGTGAAAAAGTTCCTCCTCTAGAGGAGTTTGCAGTATTGAGACAATGAACAGATCAGTAATTAATACAATGCCAAGATCTGTGAAGAAAAATAAAGCAGAGTGAAAGGACACAGAATGATTGTAGAAGCAGCTATTGTTTTAAAGGCACAGGTGTGGGAGGCTTGCTGCAATCCATACACTGCTGGACTTGCACAGGGACATATACATTTAGCAAATCAGTTTCCTAGATAGAACATACCACTCTTATAGTAGTGAAGAATTTATCATGTTCAACTTTACCAAAATGATATTTTTTCTACATTGTGAATCCACCTGCTGCATGAAACATAAAATCTTAAATCTATGTCACTAATCTCTATAGCAATTCTGTCTTGGGGAAAAAGTAGCCTGAGCCATCATAAGCTGGAGCCAGACACAGCTGTCTCAGGCAGATGGCTTTAGTGGGCAATATTATAAGCCTGCCAGTTTTTTAAAAAATATGAAAGGGTTTTCTGTCTCATTAGTACTTCACGGTTGACTATCCACAAACACCTGGTATTCAGGCTTTTTCCTCATGTGAAAATGTAACCATATACATTTTAAGCCTAAAGGATGTATATTATTTAATCTTTGTCCAATGGATGTAATATTTAGATAACCCATAAAGGCACTTGGAGGAGGAAAAAATCTTCCTCATATAGCTTAACTGAAGACAAATTGAAATCAGGACCAGTAAGGACTTATAGTAGTGGTAGAAGCAAATTAAATTATATTCATCCTTCCCAATACCCAAATTACTTTGTCTGGAGGGGATCTTTGGCCTTCATAGACCTCTGTTTATACCATCAATAGAAGAGCAGGTAGATTCACAATGTAGAATAAATAACAGATTCCTTCTGAGCATTTTGTCATCATCATCTTCAAGACATATATTACATCTAGACTAACACCAGTGTCCTTGCTCAGGGTAGGAATCATACCATACCTCCCTTGTCAAACTCTTGTTATGAGGTAAAGGGGTGGAAGAAGACTTGGAGTTTGGAGAAACAGTTCAAATTTAGGTACTATACTTTATTAGCTTTTTCAAAGATCAAACTGTCCCAAGGTTATAAATTTTAGGGTTTATATTTATAAATATATGAGATAACACTTACCCAAATATCTTACAATCTCAGTAAAAGGAAGTGTTTTAAGGTAATTTGAAAACTACAAAATGATCTGTAAATGCAAGATATTGTTACAACTGGAGTTTATTTGTTTGGACATAAATGTCAACATATTATTCTTACATACTTTTCAACTGATCACTTAAAAATAACCTCATTCATTTAAGAAGTATTTTATTTAGTAACTTGTATTTTACATTATAAGGAATATAAAAAAGTATGGTTATCTCTGTTATGAAGGAACTTACAAATCAAATTTGAAAAGAGGAACATGGGGGAAAGATATAGTATTGGTTTTTGCTAACAGGTATTAAACTCTTTGTTCAGATATTGTTATAATGCTATACATATGATAACTCTTTTAATCTTTAAAAAATTATAAAAATGTTAATATTTTCACTTTACAGATGAAGAAGATGAGACACAAGAAGTTTGGAAACTTGCCCAAGGATATAATCTGAGTAGAACTTAAGTCACACACTTGGCAAGATATACATAATGTTTTATTCCATCTCAAGTTGAGCAACGGACATACACATGCACATGTATGCACATACACCATTAATAATTACTAATGAAAATCAACAATACTAAGGCAGTAGATAATATCAAAAGAGATCATCTTGAGGTAGGTCAAGGAAGTTTTCACGATAAGAAACCAAGACTAGATCCAAATTATTTTAGGATTCAGACAATAAAAATTAAATCAAAGACAAATAAGAATATAATACGTATGTATTTTTTGAGGGTATATAGGTAACATACTTTATTGAAATATAATTATAGAAAAATGTAAGAATCCCAAATGTACATTTGAAATGGCTCTTTGGGAATGTATTCTTTTACAAATTAATTTCTAATTAAAATAGAGCAAAAAAACTGTATTAAAGCAATGTCTGACTGCCTATCCATATAATGGTCTTAATATAATTTATTTTATTTCAAAGAATTACAATTTAAGTATTTTTGTATAAACAAGATCATTTAATCCTGGCCTATTTTAATGAGAAAAAAATTTGGAATAGAATAATTTACATCTTTCCATAATTAAAAATGCCATCAGGCAAATAAGCTATTTTCAGTTTGCATAAGCAGCACTATGTTGATTTTCCATGGTATAGATGGGAGGCTGCTGAACTTGCTTCTCTGGAATTTTGTATTTGCTATAATTGTAACATATTATATATAGGAAAACAGTTTTCAGAACTTCTTTTCAATGACACACAAAATAATTTCTGATAATGGTTTCCACTCAGATTTCCAGCAGACTATATATATACTGATTGTTGGTTCTGTCTGTATTCAATAAAACTTACCAACCGATATGTCTGAGCCTTTAAGACGTTGAGATCAATAAAATTTTCTTCATTATCTGTCTCCTCTTCCTTAAAAAAATAAAAATATTTTAAAATTATAAAATACTATAATTTAGAAAACATATTTCTAGCATTCACATCCATAATGCGCTAAACTTTCACCAAGTTTGATGTAAAGACTAACTCAGGAAAGCACATTGAAAAGCCTAATAAACATATGCATAAAGTAGGGCACAGTATTAACAGCTTGTTTATTCTCTAAAATTTTGAAGGTGGCATTTAAATAGGATCTTTTTTGCAGCCACTGAAGAAAGAAAAAAAAGGGGGGCCATAGACATAAAAACAGGAGAAAACAGTCCTAAGTGGGATATCTGAAATAGTGGAGGGAGTTTATGGAAATTTTAAGTAACATGACTAAAATGGACAGAAATAAAAAGCTGACAGAGACAAAATAATCTCACTGGCTCCAGAGACTAGCTATATAAATGCATGTTTTTAAAATCTCTTGTGCACTCAAGCTTGATAAGGTAATGGTTACTTGAATCTATTTAAAAAGATAATTCAGATGAATTCCAAGCTGGTCCTAATCTGTAGACCAACTGGTTGGGTAGGGTGCAGATAGGAAGAGACCCTTTGCGAAGCAATCCCCTTCTTAATATACAGTACATATACAGCAGGTTCTAGGAGTATGTAAAACAAAACATGAGCTCTCCTTTTCTAATCCTTTTTCTTCAAGAGTCTTTGTGATTAACACATGATATACTGTTGTTGTTGTTGTCATTGTTGTTGTTGTTAGGTGCTGTCGAATCTGGTCCAACTTCTAGTGACCCTATGTACAACAGAATGGAACACTCCCCAACATTGTGCAGTGCCTGGCACTATTGTCAGTGCTTCTTTGTTTTTCTTAGGGTTTTCAATGGCTCATTGTTTTAGGAGTGGGATGCCAGGTCCTTCTTCCTAGCCTGTAGCATTCCCAGGTGGTTTCCCATCCAAGGACTAACCAGGCTAACCCTGCTTAGCTTCCAAGATCAGGCAAGATCAGATGCCAAGGTGCTATAAGGTTGCGGACAAGTGATATACCAGGTGAAACAAATTATACAAGAATGTCCTAATCTTTAGGACATGGTAATAAAGCCAGTAGAACTTCATATGATCTTGTGAAGAAAACCAATAAGTGGGTGTTGATTAGTAAACACTTCTAAATGTAGACTTGTTCAAAGCTGCAATGGTAAATTGAAAGATAATCCTTACATTTAAAATTTTGGAAATATGTAAGATAGTGGTTCTCAGAATATGGTTCTAAGACCAGGAATATCAGCATCATCTGGGAACTTGTTAGAATGCAAATTCTAAGGGTCAATCCCAGATCTGTTTTGAAACTCTGGGAATGGGACCACTAAGGTAACATATGAAAATTGTGCTAAGCCTTAGAGAACAAAAAAGATTTTAGTAAAATATGAAACTACAAATGCAGATCCTATATACTCAAGTAACATTTACTTTTCTTAGGGGAGGAGTAATGAGAACAGAGGTGCATATAAAACTAATCTATTCACATCTTAAATCTGAAACATATATGTACACTTTTGAAAAGTGGCTTAGCACAGACAGGGTTTGTACTACTTAACTACCAGAGCAAATGATTAAAATGCCAATGACTCAATGTCCATGGGAGAAGAAACAAGTTTATAATGTTTTTCACAATAACCTAATCAGTACTGTTTACACAGGTGATCAATAAATATTTGTTTTACTGGACTAAACACTAAGAAGCAAAAACTTCAATAATAGGTACTAGAATGAATCAGTGTCTAATATATGGTGCTGTTTCTCCCATAGCCAGGATTCAGGGTTTGGGATTTAAGGGGTAGAAACTTGAGTGGCACCATTTGTTATTCCTAACAGCCCACAAGCAAATTTTTTGCACCTTGTTCCTGTAACCTTATTCTGTGCTGGAAGAATGCTTCTGCTAGAGGACAATGATGACTCCACTGAACTAGAAATTACGACTACTACCTGGCCACCTTGGGCTCCTCATACTTCTGAATCAATAGGCCAAAGGGGAATTGCTGTGCTGGCTGGCATGATTGATCCTGACTACTAAGGGGAAATTGGACTATTACTCCACAGCAGAGGTAAGAAAGTATGTCTGGAATACAGGAGATCCTTTAGAGGATCATTTAGTATTACCATGGCCATTACCATGATTGAGGCCAGTAAGAAACTACAACAATTCAATCCAGGCAAGACTACAAATGACCCAGACCCTTCAAGAATGAAGGTTTCAGTCACCCCACCAGGAAAAGAACCACAATCAGCTTAGGTGCTTGGTGAAGGCAAAGGGAATACAGAATGGATGGTGAAAGAATATTGTTACAAATATTAGGTATAACTATGTGACTGGTTACAGAAATAAGAATTGTATTGTCATGCATATTTCATCCTTATTTTGTTATAAACCTATTTGTATATAAATGTTTTCTTCCCCTCTTATCCTTTCACCATGTAACAAAAGATATATTAACTTTGTATTATAATATTTGTTTTTGTTAGGTGTTGTCGAGTTGCATCCCACTCATAGCAACCCTGACAGGGTTTTCAATGGCTAAGTGTTTTCAGAATTGCTTTGGGAATGAATTGCCACATCCTTCTCCCAATCATAATGTTTAAGTATTGCTATTTTTATATCATAGTATTTAAGTTACAAGATATCATGGAGAAGAATAAACATCATTCAAGTACTTTATCTTGTCTTTTGGATCTGTTGTATGCAGGAAAATTGTATCATACTGGCAGAATTATGACCTTGCTATTGTCTTTATTTACGGCGTAAGTATGATTTAAGGAGACGTGTATGTGGCTAAGTTGACAGTGGGTGGAATTGTGATGGTTAATTTAATGAGTCAATTTGACTGGGCATGGAATGCTGACATGTTTGGTAAAACATTATTCAGGCTATGTCTCTGAGGTTGTTTCTGGATGAGATATAAATATTTGAGTCAGTAGACTGAGTAGATTGCCCTTCCCAATGTGGGTGGGCCTCATGCAGCCCATAGAAGGTCTGAATAGAACAAAAGGCTAAGAGTGAATTTATTCTCTCTGCCTTTCTTTGAATCAGGACATCAATCTTCTTTTGCCTTCAGACTCAGACTGAAACTTATACTTATCAGTGTGCCTCTCTCCTGGTTTTAAGGTCTGCAGATTCAAACTGGAAGTATACTATCACCTCTACTCGGTCTATACCTTGCAGATCTTTGGACTTCTCAGACCCCATACCCACATGAGCCATAGTTATCGTGCTCTCTATTTAACTTTTTCTATATAAAGATGTGTGTGTGTGTGTGTGTGTGTGTGTGTGTGTGTGTGTGTGTATTATCTTCTATTGGCTCTGTTTCTCTGTAGTAACCAGACTAGTACATAAAAAAAGGATTTAAGTTACTAAATATTGTTGACAGCATTTAAAACAAATTTAAATACAAACAGCTTAGAAAAAGTTTTAAAATAAATTAGGATTCTCAAATCATCTCAATAATTCAGAAGGCACAACAATTTCATACCACTCTGCTGTCTAATTTGCACCTTCTTATTTCTCTGGTGCTGACTACTAAGGACATGATTACATAATCAGGGGAGAATATTCTGTCATGACCAATACTTTTTTTCCCAATTATCAAAGGGTCAAATTTTGATTTCACTAGTTTAACACTGAAGCTTTCTGGGTTCCAGATGATTATTATAGAATTGTGACTATCACCATCCTTAAGCCATCCCATAAACTCTGGAAATAGGATCGACATGCCACCAACAAAAGGCTTTTTGGCACTGAACCAGCTCTCCTTAGCAAGAAGGATAAGAGAAGAAAGAGAGGGCTTCTTAGAAATAATACGATGACAATAAGGAAGAGCTTCAGGGGCAACTCCTCTGAGGAAGGGCTTCAGTTTGGTCTTCTGATAGTAGAAGGTTTTATAACTTCATGGTTAGAAAGAAATGTGTGAAGAGGCTACTTTCTAGTTTGTTTCTCTAAATTTACAAACCCAATAATGCAGCTTTCAAATTTAAAAGGATTCCTAGAGACAATTAGCAATAATTCCTAAAATGACACATGACAGTGTGCTGAAAGATTTTATGGTCAAGTATTTAATGAGAAACTACTATGCACCAATCTTTGCACAATAAGCTGGAGACGCAAGTAAAATTAGACATGGTTTCTGCCCCCATAGGTTTTCCTCGCTGATAATTACAGACTTTTGTCCTCCTCTGACAAGTACTTTTGAGTTATATGTCTTTGAAATTAAATGTTGGTGTACTAGGACCACGTATCTTATTAATAACTATTAAGTAGTTTGGTAGAGTACTGCTCTGGGTTCAATCCCCAGCCCTGCAAACCTGGGTGAAGGATCTGGCAGCCTACTCCCCAAAACACAGTCCTGAAACAATCAGCCACTGAAAACTCTATGAATAGCAGAGAAGCACTGACACAGTGCCAGTCATGGCACAGTGTTGGGGAGTGTTTGGTCCTGTTGTACATAGAGTCACCGTGAGTCAGACTCAACTCAACGGCACCTAACAACAACAACAAGAACAAGTTATTTAAAATGACAAGTTGAAGGAAATACCTAAGTAGAATAACTGAGTGAAAAACTGGGAATATGTGAGGATTTAATTTCTGAGCCTGAATGGAAAAACCTATTAAACAAAGGATAAAGTCTAAGCTTTTTAAAATGTTCAAAACATTCTGGACTTGGTCTATCTTCCCAGTTAATCTTAAGCTACTCTCCCTCTCAGTTGGCAGCTGTGGCCACAATGGTTTTCTTTCAGTTCCTTGCAAAACCCCTTCGTGCATTCCAGTTTTTGCATGTGCTATACTCCCAGAGCCTTGTCCACTGCCTGCTATGAAACAGGTGCTCAATAAATACATGTAGGATGAATGAACATAATTTTGCTTTGACTTTTTCAAATTATCACATTAAAGATAAATCTTTAAAAATGACTAGTTTTCAAGTCATCTTTTTTACATATGGTTAAAGTGTTTATTTACACTGCTGATAAAATACATGTTAGAATTTTGAAAATATAAAGAACTATTGAAAAGAATCACCTATATACTCCTTCTACCCATTTATATTTAAAGTTAATATGTTGATATTTTTCTTTCTTTTTTTCTCATATTTTATATAATTAAGGTCATGATGACAAAAGATTCAGTATTTTTTCTTCAGTTAATTTCATAACGTATAGTATAAGTTACCATCCCAATGCCACTAATGTTTCTTTATAAATAACTTGTAATAGCTACACAATATTATATTTGGATATACTCTAACTTATTTAATGGTTTTTTTTGGCATTTGATATTAGAATAATTGAGTGATCAGTACCTTTATAACACAGACTAATATTTGAGTGAAAACACAGAATATACATATTATTTATTGAATTTTAAAAATCACCTAAAATTTTTAATTGGTTTATGACATCAAATACTACCTAAACTTGTTTTTCTACCATGTCTATTCAAGGTTACATGTATAATTTCTAAAACACTATGGTCAATCTATTTCTAGTTCTGAGGAAGATTTATTTTGATAAAAAGGTGTTTTGTTTCTATCATTTTACCAGTCTTATCTGTTGATTATTTAGCTTCACATACCATGGGTAGGATGTTAAGCATGGGATAGAAGTACAGATTCTCCCAAACAGTTTAAATAATGTTGGATAATTAAAAGCATTTTTAAAAATTCCTGTAGTATTCATCCTAATTTGAGAATTATAAGGGAATTCTTTAGAAATGAATGGTAAAGCAGAATTTGTTAATCCTAAATTCTTGAGTGTTTGTTTGTTTTGAGACACAGTCTTATTATGTGTCCCAGGCTGGCCTCCAACTTATGATGCTCTTGTCTCAGTCTTCCAAGTACTGAGATTACAGGCATGCATCACTATGCCTAGCTTAATCCTCAATTCTAGTCTTCTGTTCTAAATTCTGTGTTAGTCATGGTCTATTCAAGATTATGAATTTTTTCTTTTTCCCCCAGTCCTGGGAGGTTGAACTAAAGACCTTCTGCATGCTAGGGAAGTGCTCTACCACTGACCTACACGTTCAGGTCCTTTTTTATTTTGAGACTTAGAAAAAGTTTTAAAATAAATAAGGATTCTCACATCATCTGCTAAATTGCACAGGCTGCCTCTGGCCTTGAACTCTGGAGCCTCGTGCCTCAGTCTCCTGAGTTGCTGAAATTACAGGCATGCACCACAGTGCCTGGCTATGAATGGTTGTTATTGAAGTATTTACTTATATAATTGATAGTGTATAATTCCTTTTACAGTTTAAGAACCTCTGCTAAAATTTATTGTAGAACACAAACATTAACCTAACCAAAGCTTTAAAGGACTGATACTTGGCACTGTACTTAAAAACTTTGCCTTTCTAGAAACTGAAATGAAATACATCCTAGCAAAAAGACATCCAGAGGAATTAAGAGAAGGGAAGGAACCTAATGGTGAAAATGAACAGAAAGTTCAGCAACACACATACCACAAATTCTTCATCCACTTTACTTAATGTTAACTCTGCATCATCTTCTGGTACAGTTTCTTCTTCTAATTCTTCCAGTGGATATGATGGCCTAAAATAATAAAGCTTAATATGAGAGTTTTAAAAAAATTTAGCAAGACAAAAATAGCACAATGGGAATATTAAGGGTCCCTTCCACATCAGATCTTGTCTTTTTTGTCCCCTTCCATAATCATTATTAAATATTTCACGTATTCTTCCTGAAACTTTCTGTGTAAAAAAGCAAAAGTTTATTTCCAAATTTAAAAAATACAATTACAAGCATGAGATGACACTATACATATTGCAATCCAATCTATACTTGTAATTACTATGTATCTTTCTCATTTTTATGCCCCTGCACTGCACTCCATTGAACAGCAGTACTACAATTAAACTGACAGCCCATGACTGAACAATGAGTTTGTTTCTATCTTTTTTGCTAGATAACATTGTAAAGATCATCTTTGTACATTGTCATGCATATCATGTGGAATAAATTTGTACAAGTGGAATGGCTATGTCAACAACTTTACACGTTATTATTCTGCTAGATATTGCCAAAAAAGTGGCCTGCAAAATGTTATCCTAATTTACATTCTCAATAATAGTGAAGGATTGTATCTCTATTTCTATACATTCACCAATCTCAAATAGTCTCAAATAGTGAAAGAAGCTGTATTTTTTCTTCAGATGGTGTTCCAATCAAAAGACCTCAATAATTCACTCTTTGAAGTTTCCAGTAATCCACAGCACTCACATAAAAGTTTTGATATGATATATATACTTTAAGCCTTGCCAATTAACCAAGTGAAAAAAATCTCACTCGTATTCCAATTGAATTTCTTTGGCATGAGAGTGGTTGAACATCTTTTCATAGTTTAATTGGTTATTCATGTTTCTTTTTTAGTGACATGCAATTTATGCTCTTTGCCCTTTGGCTTTTTGTAAATTAAGAAAATTAATGCTTTCTGTAATCTATGTGAAAATTATCTTCCCTAGTTGATTACTTATAATCTTTGCTACTAAAGACTATTACAGTTCTTATATTAGATTGATTTGGCAACCTTTTCTTGCACAGATCCCAGATTTAATGTCATACATACGAAGCTGTCTCTCACACCATAACTCTCTGGTCCTAGTATTTCTATAGTTTTATTTTTCACATTTATATCTTTGATCAATCTGAACTTCACTTTCATATGACTGACTTTGATTCTTATTTCCAAAATCTAATTATTAACTAACATTAAGTATTGAACAATCATTTCTCCCTTAATATCAATGACATGTATGTCCCATATCAAAAACACTCAAATGTGTTTGGATTTATTTATGGGAACTTACTTTGAAAATCTATAACTTAGATATATTAACAAAATATAAAAATTAATAGTGAGGAAGGAAAGTATTGTGAACCAAAGAAAACTTCCTAAAGGATAAATTTCTTAATTTTTCATTAGTTAGAATTATATAATTATCTCAAAAGCAATGTCCATCCAGAATTTGTTTGGTATTTTTAGATATAAAAATTATCATTTATAAATATGCAACCTCTATACAGTTTGTATATTAGATAGCTGATATATTCTCTAATGTTTATTACTTTCCATCTTTTCCCCTATTTTCTTCCCATGCATATATAGTTCCTATAAATTATCCAAGCCACTATGCACAGGCCAGGAATAAGAAGTACGTAGAAACAAATGAGGTACAAAATCAATCAAACAATGGTTGAGATAATAATAGCTTCTGATGAAGCTATAGATTTAGTAACTTAAAAGTGCCAGCCAGAACCACGTTATAATTTATCTTTTCTTGAAATCTAATAAGGAAGTATATGGATTATGTAGTCACTCTTTATATTGTACTAGCTGTAGCCCTGTGGCATCCGATCCATCAGATCTTGGAAGCTAAGCAGGGTCAGGCCTGGTTAGTACTTGGATGGGAGACCGCTTGGGAACCCCAGGTGCTGTAGGCTTGGGAGACAGACCCAGCAACCCACTCCCCAAAATCAATCCGCCATTGAAAACCCTATGAACAGCAGAGAAGCACTGACAATAGTGTTTCACCTGTAGTATGCAGGGTTGCTATGAGTCAGATACTGACTTGACGGCACCTAACAACAAGTGGAAATGTTTGAGTTAAAGGAAATGAAATTGCCATGTTTTGGCTTAAAAATAGATGAATATCAGTAATTTAATGTGATTCAACCTGATGATAATCTCAAGCAAGGAAGTTTTTTAAAGTATTTATTAGGAAAAAATAGATTATTTACATAAGAATATAATCAAGAATATATTAAAATATTGAAGGAATATGTACCTGTTTCCATAGTAGTTCTAGTCTAAAAAATTATTGGTCATGTTTTATTTGCATAATGTCTTCCACATCCTATCAATAATCCTAATTGTCAAAAGATGAAATTTACTTATTTTCCAGTTACAACCAATATAAATTGATAGTTTCTGATTTTATTTCTTTACCTACATGCTTAACATTTATTGAGCATATATGATATACTAAGTGCTGTGCTAATTACAATAAAGTGAACAGAAAATTGTAGGATTTCTAATAAGAAATTCAGACCTATAAATAAATGATTTTAATATCACAGGATAAATTAAATATAATCATAAAAATATAAACAAAATGCTTCCAGGTCAGAGAAAGAAGCCATGAACAATGTCTGGAAGTGTCAGATGGCTTCTTTAATATTATGCTTGTCCAACTACTAGGCCAAGGAAAAAAATATTATTTACAGTACTATATTAATTTCCATTTTTTCCTTAAATGTGCAGTTATCAGTTACTTCCATGCACATATGATTGTCTATAAATAAATGTATGCACAAAGAGACTTTTAAAAAGTTTTCCTAAATTGATAAAGATACAGTCACAATAAAACCTTCAATAATTACATAATGAACAGAAAAGGGCATGATAATATCTAACATTACGTCAAAGCTGGTTTTGAAGATGGATTTTCCAATTTTGTCCATACTGACTTCTTAAACTCCTCTGGCATTTTCATTTTAAAACCATCAGTTTTCATCAGTTCAATTAAACAGCTCTGCATCTCAAAGGAAAATGCTATACACACAAAATTAATATTTCCAGATTGGGTAATAGTTACCTTTTCCAGGTGAAACCAATATGTTTTAATGCTTCTTCAGCTAAACAATCAAGAACATAACATACATGTTCTCCATAACCAGACTTTAATTTTGAAGGGGGAAAATCTGCAGTTCGCCCCTGAAAAACAAAAGATGAATAGGGTATTATTTGTTATAATCTAAATATCAAAATATTTCAAACAAAGGCCTGCTGAAAGCATGTATCACTTCTCTATTTAAACTAACTGTAGGTATACTGCTTCTTAGAAACCCATCTCTTAAGTCCTTCTAATCCATTGATGCATAAAAAAGGAAAATAAAAATACTTTATTTTTAAAAGTTCTAAATTAAAAGGCAATTACATCATAGCAGCAGAACAAATCATTGATCTTGTTGGGATGAAAAAAATCAGTAAAATTACTGGCTTGGTCACATATCATTTAAACAAGCATTTGAAGGACAGAGTGATTCACCTGTCAAAAATTAATAATGTGCCACAAATGTCTCCCTGCCTATCCCCAGGAAAAGCCAGAAATGAAAAATATAACCACTATCACATTCTATTAAACCAAAGTTCCCTTTTAAAATACAAAGTATTTCAACTTTGTAGTTTTTAATCACTCTTGTAGAGGAAGAACTAACCATCCATAGATTTACCTCTGAGACTTACCGAGATTAAGAAAAGCATTATTACTTTGGGCTTTACAGAGTATATACTAAACATTTTTAGAAGTGGCATTAATGTAATAATAGCAACTATTCTGAGGTTTTACTTGAAAACAAATTCCGAGATAATTTTATATGTAATACATGTATGTGTATATATACATATATATATTTGCAGAGGAGTCATCTAAAAGGCTAGAATTTGTTATCGAATTACCAATATTAAAGCCTATAGTTTAAGAACATGCAGAAAGAAGAGAGTGTTTGCACTTACAAATGACCGAAGCTCAGATAATATGTTAGATATTGTTGCATTAGGGTCATCATATTCTTGAGGCTGTTCAAAGGGACGTCCGGTTTTGTTAATCAACCAGGCAGCAAGAGTGCAAAACATGTAGAACTGTTCACCGGGGTTGGTAGGCAGAGCAAAATAGTGTCTGTTTCAAAACAAGGGAGGATGGGGGCATGTGAAATAATGCAAACAAATCTATAATAATTAATGGGGCCAAGTCTCAAATAGTCAAAGAAGCTGTATTTTTTCTTCAAATGGCCTTCCAATCAAAAGACCTCAATAATTCACTCTTTGAAGTTTCCAGTAATCCACAGCACTCACATAAAAGTTTTGAAACAGCAGCATTAGGGTAATTACATTGTACACAAAATACTAGATCAAAGACTTGACACCCAGGACATGTAATACTGTATTAGAAAACAAACCATGGGAAACTTTTGCCCAAACCACTTCAGTGATTAGTGAGGAGTACTCCCTGAAAATGTTAATTTGGAGTTACAAGAGTCTTAGAGTGAGACCTTGAAGGTTATTCACTACATATTTTTACTGCTTCTAAACTATCAACCATGCTAAATAGCTGTTTTCATCTTGGTTGCATATGCAAATCAACCAAGGAGCCCGTAAAAATACTACTTGGCCAAATACTACTACTTCCTTCATCAATGGATAAAATCATAACTTCTCGGAGGAGAGCCCCAATACAGGTAAATCTCAAAAGCCTCCAACCTAGATGGCCCTAGAGTGCAGCCAGGATTACCTGTTACATCACCAGTCTAGCAAAGAATTGTTGACTTTTGCTAAGTCCTCTACTGTACTAAAACCAATCCTGAAGATCAGCATGATTTATAACAGAACACAATACAAATAAAACTTGCTAACAATATACCAGTCAGTTTGATCAAAAATCTTATTCTGCTTTCTCCATGTAGCTGTCACTATTATGTTTAGAATGCATTTACAGCTATTATAACCATTGTCATAAGAATCAGCGATCTATACTTCTTCATGTTTCCCAAACCTATTCCTTTAGGTAAGTGTAAATATTCTGGAAGATGATAGAAAGCCAGGGGGAAAAAAGACCATGACATCCTTCCAGGTATTTGTGTACAACCTTTTCAAAAAGCACATCTACCAACAACTCATTTTTTCTTTAACAACTGGTACTTCTCAAGGACAGAGAAATGGATACTAACAGATACTGTAAACCTAGGACAGTGGTTCTCAAACAATGTGCATCAGAATCACCCAGAAGGCTTTATTAAAAAACAGACTGCGGGCCCCATGCCTACAATTTCTGAAAAGGCAGACCTGCCCAATGGCCTGAGGAATTTCGTTTTTAAGTTTCCATGTTATGTTGATGCTGCTGGTCTGGTGATCACACTTTGAGAACCACTAGACTAAGGTATCTCCACACAAATCCATGATTCAAAGTATCTTACTCAACCCCTGAGGAAAGAATACAGGATATTAACAGAATCTTAAGACCATTTCTTTTAGTTTGACAAATATATTTGGGAAAAAAGCCACATGATTTTAACACTGAAAATACTGGTTGTCTACATTCATGAACAATTCATTTTAAGTAATAATCCCAGTCCTAACATTTCTATCATGGCTCAAACTAAACTACTTTTCCTTCTAACTTTTCTGCTATTATGCACTAACTTAGCAATACAGACACCACCTAAAGCCTACTTATCTTTCAATTCAAGTTACTGGAAGCGAACAGAGGAATGAGATCAAACTGTCAAGGAAAATTATCTGAGCCTACCTGTGGACATTAAAAGTGTTCTAGAGTCTTCCTGGTTGCTTTATAGAATAATCAAGTATAAGTGTTAAAATGAAGAAAAAACAATAAAACATATATATCTGGATATCACTAAGCTATAGTGATTAGAGGAGAAAGGGCTAGCTGTCCATTATCCTCAGCAACTAATGGCACTGCCTTCAGGATATTAAGAACTTTTTTCCCACTAGAACACGGACAGAACTTCAAGTTCTATAAGAAGACAATCAATAGTTTTTATTTCATTTTTCTTTTCCACTTCTCAGTTTCTAAGAGTACCGTTATTGCAAAGGCACAAGTCTTTTAAACCATAGCAATTAGAACACAAGCTTACTAACTGCACATAAAATGATCCTCAGCAATATCCTAGTACCCATGGTTACCTGTTACAGGGACAACTCTAGTAAGGAAAACAAAAGCTAAAAACAGATGCAAAAGATAATGGATTTCATCTCTTGAGATCAGATTACAGGTGGTTTGTATTTTTCTACATATTTCCTTGTGTTTTTCTGCGTTTTCTGCAGTGGATTTTTAAAAAATTAACTTTATAACCTAATTTGTGTTTTGTGGCGGTGCGCGTGTCTTTTAAAGAATGGGCAGGCTGTCTTCCAGTTCGCTCTGCCGATCCAAAACTTGTTCACTTTCTTTACAAAATTACAAAGTCTGAGCTCCTATACCCAGTGAGCTCCACCGCCCTCCACGGCGGGTTCCGGGTGCAGCGCCCTTCTCCGGCTAGGAAGATGGAGGCAAGGATTGGCTAATTCGCGCTCGGCGTTCCCTGCCAGACCGACGCAGTCATCTCCCCAGAGCCCGGACAGCACCCACCTGGACGGGGGCTTCAGGTTGTTCTTCCGGAGGAGTTCCTCCTCGTAGCGGAGCAGTTTCAACTTCTCCACCAAGTCCTCCATCACCACGAACATGTGGTAGGCCGCACCCGGCCCGCGCTCCACGACCGCCTCCCCCGCCCCTTCGCCTCGAGACCGAGACATGCCATCCTCCAAACCCGACGGCGCGACAACTGCTGCAGCGGCAGCCATTGCAGGACAGACAGAAAGAGCCCGAGGTGGGCTCGGGCCCGCAGAGCTCCGCGGCCCAAGCCGCCTGCGCTGCAGCAGCTAGGACCGCCGTGACCCGTTACCAGGCGACCGTAGGGCAATCAGTCACCAGGGAAACTAGACTCCTCCTCTTTCCCGCCCTCCTTGTCTCTTCTAAATTCCCTCCAACCAAGGCAGGCTTCCTTGGTGACGTCACCTTGTGCCCACCCCTTAGCCCTTCTCGGAGAAAGAGAGGGCTAGGAGGCAGCCCCTCCCCTCGTGGAGGCGTGGCGTGCGGCGCTCCACGACTGCCGGGACTCCTCCCATAGTAGTTTGTTGTTGTTGTTGTTGTTAGGTGCCGTCGAGTCGGTATCCGACTCATAGCGACCCTTATAGGGTTTTCAATGGCTGAGTGCTTTGGGATTGCCTTGGGAGTGGATTGCCAGGCCCTTCTCCCACCATAGTAGTTTAAAGCTGTGGAATTAGGAGCTGGTGGTTCTGCTGTGCTTGCTAAGTGCTACCCTGAGGTATGCAGTACCTGGTGGTTACTAAGCGCAGCTGAACAAGGCATCTAGATCACCTGATAGCACTTAAAAAGATTTAAGGGAGGCGAAGACGCCCAAGACTGGAGTCTACACTAGCCCACGGATTCCTTTTTTTATTTTTTCAAAATTTAAAGTTTTTGCAGTTGTAATCATAGTTGGTAGGAGACCTCGAGCCGAATCCAACTCATAGGACCCTCACAGGTTTTTAACGGTTGATTGTTTCAGGAGTGGTTTACCATGTCCTTCTCCCCTTTGTGTGCTGCTGGGGACTGAACCCAGGTCCTCAGAGAATGCAGAGCAGCCCTCTACCAACTGAGCTAGAGAAGAGTGTGGTAATCCACTCCCAGAGCAATCCAGAATCAGTCATTGAAAAGCCTGTAAGGGTTGCTATGAGCCAGACGGACTCCAGGGCACCTAACAACAAAAAACAAATCATAGTTGGTAAGCATTAGTTTTACTTTATCTCAGGAACTTGCCAATGAGTGTTTGTTTGTTTATTGTGGTACTTGGGGGTTGAAAGCAGGGCCTCCCACATACTTCACAAGTGCTCTATCCCCAGGCTGCATCCCTAGCCCATTTAAAAATTTTTCTTATGTTGAGTCAGGGCCTCATGCCTGGCCAAAGGAGGTTTTTGTTTTGTTTGTTTGCTTGTTTTTCTAATCATTCATCAGGTAAATACTGTATTTGTTGTTGTAGTTAGGTGCCCTGCAGACTGGTCTGACTCATAGCAACCCTCATAGTGTTTTCAATGGCTTATTGTTTTAGGGTTACTTCCAGAGTGGATTGCCAAATCCTTCTCCCGAATACTGTATTTAGGAGTACATTATAAGGCTTGAAGTATTACAATGTCTGTCACTTACTCTAGTGCTAGGAATATGGTTCGGTTGGGAGGGAGTGGGGAAAAAGACATAAGTTGAGCAGAAATTGAGGCTTTGGGAAGGATTTGTTCTACTTCAAAAACAAGAATAATAAGAGCCGGGCCAGTAGCGCTATCGCTTGTAATCCCAGTGACTGGGGAGGCAGAGGCAGGAGGATCACAAGCTGGAGACCAGAGGCAGTTTGCTTAATTTACTGACCCTGTCGCAAAAAGTTAAAAAAAAAAAAAAAAAAAAAAAAAAAAGGTCTGCGGGTGCAGCTCAGTGGTAAAGCACTTGCAAAGCATGCAAGTGTGAGGTCCTGTGATCAACCCCCAGAACCCAGTACAGAGGTGGGGTGGGGACCAAGAATAATAAACTCACACCCTGCTCCTTAATCTGTTCCAAGCCAGTTGTATGTAGGATGAAGTTTTACGGTACCCAGTTAAATCCAGCAAAGTAAGAGACTATCTTGAAAGTCACATTAAAGACAAATGTGTGCCTGATTCATGCCATATTTTCAATTGCATCATATGCTTGTGAAAGCTGGACAGTGAATAAGGAAAAAGAATTGATGCCTTTGAATTATGATGCTGGAGATGAATATTGAATATACCATGGACTGCCAAAAGAACCAACAATTCTGTCCCAGAAGAAGTACAACCAGAATGCTCCTTGGAAGAAAGGATAGCTAGACTGCGTCTTAAGTATTTTGGACAGGTTATCAGGAGGGACCAATCCCTGGAGAAGAACATTCACGTTTGGGAGAGAGGCAGATCAACGAAAAAAAGGAAAACCTTCAACTGCATAGATTGATACAGTATCTGCAACAATGGGCTTAAACATAAATAAGATGGTGTACCTGGCACAGAATTGGGGAGTGTTTATTTCTGTTGTATGTGGGGTCCATATGACCCAACAGCACCCAACAACAGCATATCTCTAAGGGGGGCTAAACACAGGGTTTTACTATTGTAATCCGCAGCTGTTGACCCAGAAAATGCAAGAAACGGGACATGATTGACCACAGCTGTGACCCATCTTTATAGTTCTTGAAAACTAGTGTATCAAGCAATTTTCCTAATAGCCACATAAAAAATGTGGTGATAGATGTCTGATCATTTCCTGGAAGAATATAATTTAAGGCAAGATGTTGAGTATATGTTAGATATTTAAAATGTGATTTTATTTTTGCATTTTTATTAGTAATTTCTTAGTGTACAACTTAGTGGATATCATTGTGACATTTCCATACATGCATATTATTGTGACATTTCCATACATGCATATTATTGTATATTGCTCATGTTCACATCCCCCATTAGCCTGTCATGACTCCCCTGCCCCCAGCTGCTTCCTCCCCACCAATGGTTCCCCTTCCACTTGCATGTATTGTTTGTGTGTGTGCATGTATGTATGTATGTATCTATGTATCTGTCTATCTATCATATATATGCATATTCAGGGCTGGGGTTTAGCGCAGTTGGTAGAGTGCTTGCTCTAGGCCCTGGGTTTCATCCCCAGCACCACAGAAATGGGAGAAGGATTTGGCAGCCCACGCTGGAAACAATCCTGAAACAATCAGCCATTGAAAACCCTATAAATAGCAGAGAAGCACTGACATAGTGCTGGGCATGGCACAATGTTAGGGTATGTTTCATTCTGTTGCTGTGAGTTGGACCCAACTCAATTGTGCCTAATAACAACAACAACATATACATATGTTTTGTTTTAAGGGCAAAATGCATTACCCTTTCTTTTTGCCACTTTCCCCCTTTTCTCTTTAAGGGATCTCTGATGTCTTGTACCCATCCCTAGAGAATAGAGAAGAGCCACATTTTTTGACATAACTGAAATTTAAAGTGTACCTGTAATATCTGTGCTTTTATGAGAAAAATTAGATGATCACACTTTTCATTTTAATCAATCTACAACTAGTTTCTGATTCTAGTAAGGGTATCATCAAGGTGAAAAATAAATTTTCTATTCAACAAATAAAGGACATACATAAAAATTACTGACTTATGTAGAAAATAACCTAAAGAATAGCCCACTGAGAGTTGCTTTAAAAAAAATAACATTGTTTTCTACAAGGCATTAGCCAGTTGCTTTTAGGAAACATGAATGGAAAAATTGAATTTGACTCTACCTCACTGCCAAGTTGGTTTTCCTTTTTCTTAGCCTTCTTAGAACAGTGATTTTCCCGTGCCCCACATCTACACCCCAGCCATCAGATGTGGAGTCCCAGGGTGTTGTGGTATATCTTATAGCTTTCAGAGTACAAGATAGATGTATAGCTTTTTAGAATTTCAAAAAGGAAATGAAATCCAGACATAGGTTTTGGGGTACTTTGTTCCAAGAAACCTCTGTTTTTTAAAAAATGATTCTCAAAAGGCATTCAGACTCTAGAGATGAATTGGTTACACCTAGGGATATAGATGTTCATGCAGGGCATGCTGCCTACATAAGACATTTTGACATTTTCAGAAAGTTATATAACACAGAATGTAATAGCCAAACATTGCTTTTCAGCTGACAAGAAACCCTCCAATAATATATGTATTTTGACTTTGGGGGAATAAAACCTCTCCCGAAACTCAGCCATTTCCTTCCCAGGTACAATACTGACTCAGCTTGGCCTAGAAGCAGTATATAAATAATTAGTTTTTCCTCTTTAGGTGTGAAGAAGAAATAAAATACTAAAATATAAAGTGTCCCCAGTAACTTTGGCACTGAGAAAGAAAGAAAAAAAAGAAAGCCAACTATTCAACACTGCTATATTCCGACAGAGGAAAAAAAAATGGGACAGAACACTGAAATGTGTTTTTTTTTCCCTCCCCCATATTGGGAGCTTAAACCCAGACCCTCACATGTGAGGCAACTACTCACTCTCCCACTGCACTGCACCCCAACAACCAGTTTTTGTATGTTTTATTTTGAGACAGGGTCACACTAAGTTGCACAGACTTCCTCTGGCCTTGAATAAGTGGTCCTCCTGCCTCAGCCTCCTTTATAACTGGGATTATAGGTATGCCTCAGGATGCCTGACACCTGGTTGTCATTCATTTTTATAAGGCCTGGGGATTATTTTTGCTGCTTCATTAATTACCCATAATAGTTGATTGTTGTTGTTAGGTGCCGTGGAGTCGGTATCCGACTCATAGCGACCCTCATAGGGTTTTCAATGGCTGACTGTTTCAGGATTGCCTTGGGAGTGGATTGCCAGGTCCTTCACCCATTTGTGTGGTGCTGGGAATTGAACTCGGGACCTCAGAGACTGCAGCACAGCGCTTTACCAACTGAGCCAAATCCCAGCCCCATAATAGTTGATAACACTCCCAAAAGTGTATCCTTTATGTGTCCTAGTTAACTCAGCCATTTGGAAGGTTCGGAGTACACTTCTAGCAGCGTTTGTTTGTCTTTGGGTTTTTTTGGTTTTTGCTTTTGCTGTTACTGTTTTTGTTTCTGGGCTGGTGTAGGTCATTTACTGACTAAGGCTAAGGAGTTATAGCTTGAAGTGAAGGGAGTGGCAGTGTATTCATACTTCCTACAAAGAATCTTAAGTTTATCCCTGGCAGTGATATATGGACCACAGTTTGTAGCTGGGCTTCTGACGTTCTCTGATTTTGCAAGCCATCTGTGAAATGGTTGGAAGTAATTTTTCAGATCCTTAAGGTCTTTCTGTGAATGAGCTGATCTGTGAAAACTAAACAGAATTCCATTCAAAGGTGATTTAAGCTAAATGGATTCCCCTGAAAGGTGCTTAGGAAGCTAACTGTAAAAAAGAGGCAAGTTCAAGATGGAAGAGGGCACACTTAAAGAACAAATTACTACCGTGGTTTGACTATAGCTTGTTCCCACCAAAACTCATGTGGAAGCTTGGTCCCTCCTCAGTGTGGCAGTGCTGGTGGTCAGACATTGTGGGTGGTGTTTGGGTCATGGGCACAGAGCTCTTATGAAATATAGATGCTTTTATCATGAGACTAAGTTAGCAGTAGTGGGAATTTGGCTCAATTTTCTCTCTTCCACATGTGCCCCCTTCCCTTCTGTTTCCTGCCATAAGTTGACACATTACAAGGCCCTAACAAGGAGCTAGTCAGATGCCACTTCTATTCTGTTGGACTTCTCAGCCTCCAGAACCATAAATCCAAATAAACTTTGTTACTTTATAAATTGCCAAGTCTCAGCCCTTCCATTATAGGAACAAAAACTAAGTTACCTGCTTTGGCTTATAAATGGCTTAGTCCCACCAGGTTTGGATGTTAAAAACTTAGAAAAACACTAATTAAATAAAATTTCTTTGAAACTATAAGGGAGAAAAAGCTTTTCTTTTAGCCTCTTCAGTTCTGTGTCTGGGCCTGATATTAAATTGACATGAGATTGTTTGAAAGAAAAGCACAGAAATTTTACATACACATGGATGCCTTCATAGGAAAAATGAAGACTCAAAGAAGCTGAGAAGATCATGTGCATATGTGCCTTTTGTTTTAAATAAAAGGATGATACAGTTGTAGGGAAATGACAAGACATAGAAAAAGACATATAAGCTCCTAAGGATGATAAATTGTGGGAAAATGGCTAGGAAATATGTGTTTGAAATTAATGGAATATGAAGGCTATTATAATATCTTTGTATACACTCATGTCAGCATAAACTCCCAGTGTCGAGAGATAAAAATGTTATTCTCTTCCTGGTACAGGGAGGGCATCTTTGTCATGGGAAATTTTATGACCTGCTTTAAGTTGAAAGGCAGAGGTCAAGAGAAGAGTCCTTTATGTGTTTCCTATTTCTCAAGTGCCACCAACTTAAAATGGGAGAAGGACCTGGCAATCCACTCCCAAAGCAATCCCGAAACAGTCAGCCATTGAAAACCCTATGAGGGTCTCTATGAGTCGGATACCGACTCGACGGCATCTAACAACAACAAAAACAACCAACTTAAAACAATCAGTGATGCCAGAGCAGTGTATTCTGGGTGGAATTTTCTAAACACTTACAGTCTAATAAAAAGTATCTGCCAAAATTCTAGAAAGAAAAGAGTGATATTTAAATGTGAACCCCTAGAAACATGGCTTTTAAAGCAAGGTGAAAGCATCCAGCCAGTATGCTGAGATAAAACAACAGAAGTATTGCACGTGTTGGTGGAGGGCCTTTTGGCTCACACCTAAAATCCCAGCGATTTAGGAGGTTGAGGCAGGAGAATCACGAGTTTGAGGCCAGAGGGAGCCTGTGCAATTTAGTGAGACTCTGTCTCAAAAATAAAAACAGGAAAGGGGCTAGGTGCACAGTTCAGCTGTAGAGCACTTGCCTAGCATGTGGGAAGCCCTGGGTTCAATTCTTAAAAAAAAAAAAAAAAAGGAAGGAAGGAAGGAAGGAAGGAAAAGAAAGAAAGACAGAGAGAGAGAGAGAGAGAGAGAGAGAGAGAGGGAGAGGGAAGAAAAGAAAAGAGAAAAGAAAAGGGGATAGGAGGAGGGTGCATGTGTTGGAAACTTAATCCCCAATGCTGCAGTGTTGGGAGATGGGGCCAAAGGGGAAGTGTTTAGACATGAGGGCTCTACCCTCAGGAACAGTTTAATGCCAGTTATAAAAGAAAATATCATCTCTTGATCACGAGGGTGATCTCACCCTTCCATCTTCCACCATGGGGTGATGAAACATAAAAGCCCTTCCAGATGTGGGTCCCTCTGTCTCAGGCTTCCTAGCCTGCAGAACTATAAGAAATAAATCAGCATTTAAAAAAATTACCCAGTATCTGGATTCTCTTATAGCAGCATAGAATAGACTAAGACAATTACACAATGTAAACTGGAATCAGAGTTGGTCTGTTTTTTTTATTAGGCCAAAATTTCAAACATTAGACACTTAAATATCAAATAGGCATAAATTATTTTTAACACAATTATTACTACTATTCATCATTACTGTTCTTAGCATCACAACTTTCAAGAATTAAAATATGCTCAAGCTGGGAAATAGTTATCCTCCTAACCTGAGACCATGAAATTTCTCTCCAAAGTGCTCAGAGATTCCTGGGCCAGGTGTAGAAAAGATTATTGCCAAAAACACCAAAGAGACACTTTGAGTCCTAACTTGTTTAACGAATTCCCTAACTTAGAAAAAAAAAAAGTGGTTGTATAACCTATGCTCTTGGGTTTAATTCATTCTCCAGTTGCTTTCTGCTAATGGAAGTCTCCTAACCCCACTAAGATAATAGTTAACTGTATCAACTAACTTTGGCTCTCAAGGTAGATAAATGCCATCTGATTATATAACACAAATTTCAGGCCTTTGATTGGCTCCCTGGTCTAATTTTCTTGGATGAGAAATAAAGTACGAGTTTACAGCTCCTGTGTAGGTGATGAGGATGATTATTTAAGGAATTCAAGCAGGTGTGTGTATGCTGGGGAGAGGAGGATAAGGTAGGTGATATTTAAATTTGCATCTAAGTATTCTGGCAGTAATGTAGAGAGAGGACATAAGAAGATGGAAATTGATTCAGAAGACAATTGGAATAGTTAGGTGAAAGATGGTCCTAAACTGGGATAGACAACAATTAGAGCGGTGAAAGAAATGACAGTGTAATTTTAGGAAGAAGATTTAACAGAATCTAGTAGCTGGAATGCCTGCAGCTATACCACTGTGGCATCTGATCCTGTCAGATGTCGGAAGCTAAGCAGCGTCAGACCTGGCTAGTACTTGGATGGGAGACAGCCTGCGAACACCAGGTGCTGTAGGATTGGTAGAAGGACCCGGCAACCCACTCCCAAAAATCTATCCACCATTGAAAACCCTATGAACAGCAGAGAAGCACAGAAAATAGTGTTTTGCCTGTTGTACGTAGGGGTTTTGTGAGTCAGATACTGACTCGGCAGCACCTAACAACAACAACAAGTAGCTGGCACAATGAGATGTATTTATTCTATGGCAGTACAAAGTTGCCCCATTTGGGGGTAAAAAAGCTGGCTTTTATTCCTTTGTCTCTCTAGAGGCTGTGAGATTCCACAGATACCTGTGTATGAGGTGACATATTGGCCAAGGATAATTTTCTGGGGAAAGATGAAGCTGTGAACCCTGAATATGCAGTAATCATGACCGCTGGGGGATGGGTGCATGAGCCTGGAGAAAGAGAGATCTGGACAGGCCTCAGCAACTTTTACTGTAATAGTTGAGATTAAAAAGCATGTCTTTTGAATTTCTTTATGTGAGCTGTGTACCAAAGTAATTATGCTCAGATTAAAAAATAAAAGAACAAGGCTACTACAGAGATAAACCATATAAACTGTCATACAGGAAAAATACCATGTAAGTAACTCTCTACAAATATTCAAACTTTCAACCTTATTTCCTGATAAGCCTTATATTCTATCATGTATGTTAGTAACACTGATTTGATACTGATTGAATACTAACAAGAAGGGTTGATCTGATCTGTTAAAAATTTGAAGGTTAAATAGAAATTGGTTTATTTTTCAAGGGCTAGATTAAAGAGTTTCAATTTACTTTACAGTCTGGGACAGAATTTTTCCCCTGAGGAAGAATTAAATTTAAGTTGCAGAGTAAACAATAAATGTCATAGAGAAAGCTCTCTTAATGGGGCTCCCCTGAGCCTAATAAAAGCAAAATCTGCTAAGATGGTATCTCAGGTGTAATTATCACACTTTCATGGTACAACTCTTCATCTCAATGCTCAGTATGCCAAATTTTCCATCACTCTACCACTCTGAGCTACATTCCCAGCATGCAATATGCCAGATTTTCTGATTGCCTGTTTCCCTAGTGGTTATTGGCACCTTGTCCTGCAGTGTTGGAACCTATTGCCCAATAAAATTTTAAATCCAAATGCTTTATTTTATTATTAGATTTTTTGAGGATATGAAGCGTTACTCCATACCTACACATTTTGTTTCATGAATAGACAAAATAATCATTTTGCCTTTGCATGTAGTGAAATTTTGACAATGAGAGAACTTTTTATTTTCATTTGGAAGATGTGGATGTGAAAGCCCAACCAATAGGTCCAGGGGTCACTGTTTTGCTTTTTGATGCTGACTGAGAAGAATTTGATAAGACTTTTTTTTCACAAGAAACATTTGAGTACATATAATGTGTTAGGCATTTGGCTTGGGCAACACAGACTCATGATCCTGGTCTCTGAGCCCAAATAGCTCTTGCTTTAATACAGGGACACATGTAGTTGGAAACTACAACTACAATAGTACAGATATGAGTAAAGTGAGTTTTGGAAAAAGACTCTCTGGACTTCTTTTCTCCTACTTCTCTGGAAAAGAGTTGTTTGTTCTTTTGTTGAACCTCTTTGCCTCGAAACTTTAGTAAATGATCTGCCATATCTAGTGAGATGTTTCTAGAATCTGGAATCAACAGGCATGTATGGCCCAGCCTCTAAGAATTGAGCCCGGGCACCTTGGGGCACACCTGTAATCCCAGCAACTCAGGAGACTGAAGCAGAGAATTGAAGGCCAGAGATCGTCCATGTAATTTAGCAAGACCCTGGTCCAAAATAAAAAGTAAAAAAATGACTTTAAAAAAAATCCCCCCCTAAAAAAAATTCAAATGGAACATTTGTAAGGACATTCTAAAGAACTTATTCCAAAATACCCCTGAACTAATAGAATAAACTAAAATCTCTTTGTAAAACTTTCTAACAACTTGTCGCCTGCAGCTGTACCACTGTGGCTTCTGATCCCATCAGACCTCAGAAGCTAAGCAGGGTCAGGCCTGGTTAGTACTTGGATGGGTGACCTCCTGGGAACACCAGGTTCTATAGGCTTGGGAGAAGGACCTGGCAACCCACTCCCAAGAAACAATCTGCCATTAAAAACCCTATGAGTAGCAGAGAAGCAGTAATAATATTGTTTCACCTGTTGTACGTAGGGTCGCTATGAGTTGGATACAGACCCCACGGCACCTAACAACAATAACAACTTGTTATTTTCACTAGCTCTTTCATTTAATTTAAATGCCCTATGTACATTTTTTTAACTGTAAAGACAGACTTCAGAAGATACTCATTTTTTTCTTTCATAACCCCAGTACCCCAGGCCAGAGAATCTTCCTGAAGAAGAGTAGAAAACGAATTGTACGTAGACTGTATAGTTGTCTAAGTCCCCAGGAAGAAGGGGAGATCTTCCACATAGTTCACCCATAGATCAGGAATTGGTGGTTTTCCCTTTACCCCACAGAAATGAAAAAAGCTAACCATCTACCAGGCCATTCTTTTTAAATTATTATTATTAATGGGAAATTTCTATATTATTTGTTGTATTCCTAGAGTTCAGACTTCAAACTAACTTCAGTTGATCTTTTGGTTTATTATCATGCTTGTAAAACTTTTTTGTTTCTGTAGCTGTAAAATAAGATAACACTTCTGGTAGTACAACGTCCTCTTTAGTTCTCTGACTTCTTGGTTACCATGCACTTACTCATTCAAATGAACTCTAAGTTTATTGAATGTTAAAACAAATACTCTAAATATGCTTTTGCCAAAAATAATAATATTGAGTTCACTATCCAGAGACACTGTGCATACTGAGTCTCTTATTGAAGATCACTAAAAAGTCACTGAGAAACATTCCTATTTTCTGTTTTTAAACTGACAGCTCATTTTAAAACAAAAACTCTGTTTTCTTTATGATAGTAAGTTAGCACTATTCAGTATGAAAACTTTATATTTTACTTTTGGAAGACAAGGACAAACTATTATATTGTGAAAAATTTTAATTTGCTCAGCTTCTTGGAGGAAGAATAATACTTCTGAAATGGGGTGGGGAGGACAGCTTTTATAAGTAAAATTAGAAATGCCTCAGAGGATCTTGCTCTTTCAAAGGAAACACCAGCTCCTTTCGTAAAATAAAAACCAAAAGATCTTTATGTTTGCTTGAAATACAATGACAGCTTCCATATCGTTTTCCCTCCAGATCTGATCTTCTTTCAGTCTTTTGTCTACATTGTTCCCAAAGTAATCTTTGTAAAAATGCAAATATGGACATGCTACTGCCACACCTGGCACTCTTACATGATTCCCCTATTCAGGTCAGCATCCAAATTTCTTAGCTTGCTATACAAGTCTCTAGGGACAGGTTCAAGCTTTGTGAGGCCTGAAACTTTTGCATTTGGAGTGAGGGAATCATTTTTCATGAGAAGAAATACAAAGTTTTGAATTCAAATTCCATTTAGAAAGGGCGATGTTAAATCAACCTCGCTGGAGCATAAATTTCACTAATCTTGTATATCTGCCTTTAAGAGAATTGTTTAATCATCTCAAGTAAATTCAAGTTAACCTGATAAATAATGACTAGGGTAAAGAGGGGTGGGGTTTAGCTCCAATGGTTGAGTGCAGCTCTGTGCTCTCTGAGGCCCTTGGTTCGATCCCCAGCACTGCAAAAATGGGAGAAGGATGTGGCTATTCACTCCCGAAGCAATCCCAAAACAATCAGCGATCAAAAACCCTATGATGGTTCCTATGAGTTAGACCTGACTCAATGGCACCTAACAACAACAACAACAACAGCAGCAGCAGCAGCAGCAGGGTAAAGTAGCTAGAATCAAGACTTAAGAGGGCCACATCTGGTCAGGAAGATTCTTCCTAACAAAAGAGCTGTGCTGAACCCATAACTTTCATACTACATTGGTTTCAAATAGGTTCAAGCTTTACCCTCACATTGAGTCAGGATAGATAGACAGGGAAAATTTTGGGGACATGGGAAGGAAAGGGCTTCTCTCATCCTGGGACCTGATCTGGGTGTTATCAGCTGAGAATTCCAGCACAATCAAGGAAGAAAAGCTGCTGTGAGAACTTCCTACATAAAAATCAGTGCTTCCCTAAAAATCTCATCAAACCAGAATGTGGACTATAATTAAAGTAAACAGACCTAGGTAATTTCATTAAGACTAGATAGAGTAGCAATTTCCTTGACTATCCCAATCTAGGCATTTTAACAATACTCCTTTTCCAACCTGTAAACCTATACCAGACACCTGCTGGGACCCTGTTGAGCAATATAACTTCAAAAGCCCCAAATCATACATACACCCATTGTGAAGACCCACCAGGTGCGCCTCTCTCTCTAGACGCCCATGCTGGCTCTGAAGCATGTACTATCTCTCACCCTTTATCTAATAAACTCAAAGCTCCGCTTCACTTCTCTTTTTCATCCCCAAATTCTTTTTGGCAATGTAGGCAAGGATCAGACATCTCCCCAGAGTGGAAGTGCTAAGAAAGGGAACTCCTTACTGCAGGCAGTAACATTGGGGCACAGCATCCCTAAACTCACTGACAAGATTATGTAAACAAAAGTAGTTCAATTTCCTCTCTGTAATTTAAAGTTGCAACACTCCACTCAGGCAGCAACTAAGTTCCTTCACTAACATTTAGCTATCTGGTTTCAATATTTATTTAACATTTTTTCTGTCCTGCTGAGTCACAATTCTTGTTGTTGTTGTTAGGTGCCGTGGAGTCGGTATCCGACTCATAGCGACCCTCATAGGGTTTTCAATGGCTGACTGTATCAGGATTGCCTTGGGAGTGGATTGCCAGGCCCTTCTCCCATTTTTGCGGTGCTGGGAATTGAACTCCGGACCTTAGAGACTATAGCGCAGCACTCTACCAACTGAGCTAAATCCTAGCCCTCACAATTCTTAGCAATATTTTAATGGTGGCTGATATGTTAGTCCAGGCCCACCAAGAAGCAGAAGCCAAAATGGGATTAGACATAGAAGAATTTTAGTAGGCTGTATGCCTGGGATAGAAAATGGGAAAGGAATTGAGAAAGACTGGGAAAAGACTGCAAAAATGGGAGAAGGATGTGGCTGTTCACTCCCGAAGCAATCCCAAAACAATCAGCAATCAAAAACCCTATGAGGGTTCCTATGGGGTCACATACTGGTACAAGACTCATGCCAAGTGAAGAATAAAGGGACAGAAGATTGAGTGGAAGCACTCACTCTACGGTGCCATTGTATTGTTGTTGTTGTTAGGTGCCCTCAAGTCGGTATCCGACTCATAGCGACCCTCATAGGGTTTTCAATGGCTGAGTGCTTCGGGATTGTCTTGGGAGTGGATTGCCAGGCCCTTCTCCCATTTTTGCGGTGCTGGGAATTGAACTCGGGGCCTCAGAGACTGCAGCGCAGCGCTCTACCCACTGAGCTAAATCCCAGCCCCACCATTGTATTAGTCAGGGTTTTCCAGAAGAGCGGAACATAAATATATAATTATATATATTCCAATGTAAATATTGTTGTTGTTGTTAGGTGCCTTTGAATCGGTATCTGACTCAAGGCGATCCTGCATACAACAGGCGAAACACTATTGTCAGTGCTTCTCTGCTGTTCATAGGGTTTTCAATTGTGGATTGATTTTTGGGAGTGGGTTGCCAGGTCTGTCTCCCAAACCTATAGCACCTGGTGTTCCCAGGCAGTCTCCCATCCAAGTACTAAGCAGGCCCAACACTACCTAGCTTCTGAGGTCTGATGGGATTGGATGCCACAGGGATATAGCTGCAGGCAATGTAAATATATAATCCAATACATATGCCTGCAGCTGTACCACTGTGGTGCCCCATCCCATCAGATTTCAGAAGCTAAGACAGGGTCAGGTCTGGTTAGTACTTCGATGAGAAACTACCTGGGACACCAGGTGCTTTAGGCTTCGGAGAAGGACCCAGCAACCCACTCCCCAAAACAATCAGCCATTGAAAACCCTATAAATAGCAGAGAAGCACTAACAATACTGTTTCGCTTGTTGCATGTAGTGTTGCCATGAGTCGGACACTGACTCCACGACACCTAACAACATCTATATCTATATCTATATCTATCTATCTATCTATCTATCTATCTATACATTGGAATATATATATATGTAAAATCCAAGAAATCTATCTATCTATCTATCTATCTATCTATCTATCTATCTATCATCTGTCTATGGATTTATTAGATTAGCTTACGTAATGGGGCAGGGCAGTTCCACAACCACACCTGCAGAAAGACCAGTAGCCACTCAGTCAAAGAGCTGGAATTTGAAGTCTCCACCTAATGCTAAGGTATGGAAGCACCCTGGAAAGTCTAGTGTTGAATGCACATGAAAGCTGAGTAAACTACGTTTGTTCTCAGGCAGTAGCAGTGAGAGAGAGAAAGAGAGATGGAGGCAGGCGGGAGAGATGCTGTTCTCTGGAAGGGTTTTTTAAGCCTGCTCCACTCATGTGCTAGTTTCCTTTCTCATTCTCACTTCTTCCTTCCAGAGTCCCCCCCCTGGGTCACACCAGATCACCTTCAAGGTGGGGCTCTTCTCTTCAGTTACTACTGGACCTGTCAATCCTCTCTGGAAATGCCCCTACAGAGAAGTACAGAGATATGCTTCACTAATCCAAGGAATCCTTTAATTTAGTCAAGTGAACAATGAAGGGTCACCATCCCAGCCATGTAGTCAAAAAGCCCCCCGTTCAAGTCGGCAGCCCTCTGTACCATCCTCTATGTGCACCAGATCGGCATACCTATGTTTGGAAGGCCTCCAGATACCAAAGAGGTCTTCCAAATGTGCTTTTCTTTGTGTAGGGGATGAAAGATAGAGAAATTTGTCTTTTACTTTGGAGAGTTTGTCTCAGCATACACCTAATCACTGGATCTTCAGAACTTCACTGAAGTCACTGCCACCCGGACTTTTGAAGGGTTGATGGTATGAATGAGATCAATCAATACTATGTTCTGTGGAATGTCTGGGGGTCAAGACCTTTTTGGGCTCTGTTATGACAGGCCAGTTGACAATAACTCTAAGGGAAAACTTTAAATGAATATTATTGTCTACTCATTTAAATGCAAATTTTTTTCCTATCTTCTTTTCTGATTGAGATTGAATAGAAAGAATTCCTAGATCCATGGCTAAATAGTGTGTACCTGAGGCCACATTAATTTGTCCTGTCAACCATATAGTGCCTGGCACAGCAGTTATAATCTAGATATTTCTTGGTTAACTTTGCAATAATCTACATTCATTTTCTAGGATCTGCCTAGTTTCTTGTTTTTTATTTTGAGACAAGTCTCACTATGTAGCCCATGCTGGCCTCAAACTCAGAGTCCTCCTACTTCAGCCTCCAGAGTGCTGAGATCAGAGGCTCATACCATCATGCCTGTCTTCCATCTGGTTTTGGAAGGAGCCAGCATAGCAAATTAAGTGGAGTTGTGATAGTAACCCCCATTCCTGCAACTTTCAGATATTCAGCCCTGGCACACATTTTTTGCCATATCCCTCATGGGATCTTATGTTATTTTTTATTTTCTATCTCCGAGGAGCAGTTTCAGAAATTTCCATTTGTCTGTTTCACACACAAAAGCCCTTACTACACAGGCTGGGGACATAGTGCAGGTTTACTGCACCTGTCAACTGTATCACTTGAATCCAGCTGGTTTGTCATAGAACATGGTTGCCATGGTGGGCACTCCTTCCTCCTAGGACCCAGATCCTTCGTTAGTCAGTGAGTCACAGATATGGAAGTTAATTATGACCTGAGAACTGAGCAAGTGATTATGACTTTTTTGTTCAGCCACTCTCTATGTCCTACTCCTCCATTCTTGTCTTCTTGCAGTGGTAGCACTAAATAGCACCCTTACTAGAAGCCCATCTATTGTGTCCCTAGAGATACTATAGTCTATTAACTATCTCCACAACTCCCAGTAGGTCAAGCCCCTAGCCTTGCTAGTCATAATGGTGACTGCAGCTACCTGGACATGAATGGTAAGTGCTGCCATGTGGTCTGTATTACTCCAAGCCCCATCATCTTCTTGGATGTTAGCCCAGTATGCAGCGGCTTTTAGCATCACCATTCCTGGCCTGTAGAGGGCGCCAGCACAGAATTCATTAGTGGTTCGGCTCCTCCTATCCCCAGTGCATTCCTGGTGGTGTTGGTGAATGGCGTGTTCTCTGAACCCCTCTGAGGACCAGAATATGCTGGTGAATCTTCTGGCCTTCTGTCATGTATCTACCCTCACCCACTGTCCTCAGCCTCTTGGCTCCTTCATCTACCTTTTGCTAGTGCACCTTGCATGTTGTTTGGTGCGGTCAAGTCGGTGACCCTATGTACAACAGGTGAAATACTATTGTTAATGCTTCTCTGCTATTCATAGGTTTTCAATGGCTGATTGTGTTTTGGAAGTGGGTTGCCAGTTCCTTCTCCCAAGCCTACAGCACCTGGTGTTCCCAGGTGGTCTCTTATCCAAGTATTAACCAGGCCCAATCCTGCTTAGCTTCCGCGATCTGACGGGACAGGACACCACAGTGGTAAGGCTGCAGGCAGTGCACCTTGGATATTTCTACTTTATTGGGAATTGGCCAGTCATCTAGGGACTACCCCTGCTGTAAGTTTACCCATCTCATGATGTCCTTCCTAGGCATTAAGTCCTGAGTCTTAAGAATGTGTCCCCAAGTCAAGAAGTTCTTCCCTATTAAATTGTATATCCTAGTCCCCTTGATCAAGCACTTTCAAAATTGGTTCCTAGGAGTAATTGTCTGACTCTTGCTCACGTGATGCTAACTTGTACACGTAACTCTTTAGTTGTAGAGCATTTTTCCTTTGTTGCTTCTCATTTCCTCTGATATTAGTAGCTTCCTGGACTTATATTCATCATAGCACTTTTCAACTGACATTTTAATTGCTTGTTTACTTCTGTTTCAGTCTTCTCTGTTCCGCTATACCTAATATATAGCCACTTAATAGCCATTCAGTTAACTGTTCTTCTCTTAAACCTACTTTAGGCCCCAAACTACATTATGTATGATAGTATACAATTTAGGATAATAAAACTAAAATTCATATGATTCAGATATTACCACAGGAGCTAACTTTCTTTTATCTCTCATCTGAATTAAATACAGGTTGTTGAAAAGTAGGAATTATCTAAATAACAAATTATAGGGAGCTGTTTCAGGATTCTTTATTCCCCTGAGGTGGTTGATTAGCATTTCAAATAAAATCTAGCATATAATTCTAAAATAATAAAACACAACTTGCCTCCTGAAATGGCCTTTCTGAAATGGGAATTAGGGAGCTGAGTTCTTATCCAAAAGCAATTAAATAGCCTTTAATAGGTAAATCGTGGTTTCATAAGTGTTCCTTAGTGTATTCAAGAGCAATGTGTTAACACCATAAAAGAACCAGGAAGAAGGATAGCACTTTGTCCTGAATGACACTAAAAATAATTCTTTGGGCCTTTTATTAGTCATAGCTCCCTTTAAAATCATACAAAACTACACATGAACATTAGATAATAAAAATGATTACAGTATTTAATTTCTGTCTGTACAGTGGTTAAAATGCAAAGCAACAGTACAAACAAATGGAAGTGAATGAGACCAAATCAAAGTACATCTTATGACTGTGTGTCAAATTACCCTTCAGTTTGTTTTATCTCCATGTGACTTATACTTGAAGAGCTGGTTAATTTGTGATATTGCCTGGAGAACTCAGAGGTATCAGAGTGAAGCCAGTTTTTCCAAAGTAAAATTAGTTGGGAGGATAAGAATATCCACCATTTAAAATAAATTGGCTCAGGGACTAGCTAAAAGTCAATACAAAGCTGTATCACAAATGAAATCCTTATTGGAAACTTAGCTTTGACTAATCAGTGAAAATAAAATTCTCAGTTTAGTCTTGGGAAGCAGTAGATTCAGATATTTACAATTTTGATTTGCCTGTGACATTGGTATTACTCGATAATTTAAGAAATTGACAAAACTTTAAAAAGGAAGATGCACTGAAATTAGAAAAATAGCTTTTCTACCAATTCATGCTTTTTTTAAATCATTGATTTAATAAAGCAGTACGTTTAGCTTATATGGAACCTAATTATTGAAGTTGGTCCTATCTTTCTTGAAGATTGGTAGGATTGCATCTTCAGTTTCTTGTATTTTCCTTGTTTTGTAGTCAGACTACAATAATGCAAATTGTCTTGCTTTCTCTATGATCTTCCTATAGGCCTGATCGAGGAGAGAATATATATATGGAGATGATCTTTTAGTTTGAGAAATTCATTGAACCTATCCAACTGTTAAGATAATAAAATCATTCAGTGCATATTGAAAAATTACCTGTATTTGTTGATAACTATTTGTCATCAGTAGTTTCTGCCTATGAAGTTGATGTAATTAGCTGAGAATTAAGTCATTTAGGTATTCAATCTAACAGTGATTAGGTGTATGCTGAGACAAACTCTCCAAAGTAAAAGACAAATTTCTCTATCTTTCATCCCCTACACAAGAAAAGCACATTTGGAAGACCTCTTTGGTATCTGGAGGCCTTCCAAACATAGGTATGCTGATCTGGTGCACATAGAGGGTGGTACAGAGGGCTGCCGACTTGAAGAGGGGGCCTTTTGACTACATGGCTGGGATGGTGACCCTTCATTGTTCACTTGACTAAGTTAAAGGATTCCTTGGATTAGTGAAGCATATCTCTGTACTTCTCTGTAGGGGCATTTCCAGAGAGGACTGACAGGTCCAGTAGTAACTGAAGAGAAGAGCCCCACCTTGAAGGTGATCTGGTGTGACCCAGGGGGTGGGACTCTGGAAGGAAGAAGTGAGACATCAAACCAAAATTAAATAGTTCTTCCTTCTTTCTCTTGATGACTTTTTAAATAATCCTGTTCTTTAAGTGGTGGGGGTCTACCTGGTCTTTATTTCGGTCTTGTTGTGAAAATCTAATTTTAACTTCCTACTACAATCCTTGTTTTGGGTTATAGCTGGTTTCCTAAAATTATAATCTGAATTATCTAATTTTTCTATCTGTTTCTTTTTCGTCTCTTCTGTACCTCCTAAGTGATTCAGGTGCCAGAGTATAGTCTGAGTTTCCTGTAAGGCCTGAAATATCTTTCACATTAATAGATTATCCTGCATTTAAATGCTTTGAATGTTTTGAAATAAACCATGTTAAGACTCCTGCACATTGTCTACAATGTGTTTGACATACTTTTCCTTGGTTGTAATTGGTTTTGCAGTGTTTTCACTGTCCCTCAAAGTTTACTTCTGTTTCAAAAAGCACTAATTTATGGTCAGAAGGAAATTAGTTCAAGAGGAACATATACTTTCTTCCAAAAAAGCAGCTTCTTTAAAATCCTGCTTTGTCCTTTTCAGAAAGATTTGTCAAGCAAAGCCAGAATTTTAGAGTATATTCTTTTCCTCAATATTCCTTCACTATAAAACATTCCTACATCAAAGTCAATTGAGACAAAGTTTCATGTAAATAGAATTTTTCTATTAGTTTCTACAATAGAAAAATAATTAGAATTGACGAGCATGTCCAGTGGTATATAATATAGTTAATATTCCATTCCATATATGTTGTTGTTGTTAGGTGCCGTCGAGTCAGTGTCCGACTCATAGCGACCCTCTGTACAACAGGGGAAACATTATTGTCAGTGCTTCTCTGCTGTTCATAGGGTTTTCAATGGCAGATTGATTTTTGGGAGGGGGTTGCTGGGTCCTTCTCCCAAGCCTACAGCACCTGGTATTCCCAGGTGGTCTCCCATCAAAGTACTAACCAGGCCCGACCCTGCTTAGCTTCTGAGAGCTGATGGACTAGGATGCCACAGGGCTATGGCTGTAGGCATTGCATATATAGTTGCTTATTTAGACACATTAAAAAAGATGTTTTAAGATAGTTTATGGCATGGAAAATACTTATACAATCAAAAAGTAGGTCTGAAAATTGTGTTGATGACATATCAGTGTTCTAAAAATATATGCAAACCAAAAAATCAGATTATCATGTTAACAAGTTATTCAATGTGATTTTTGTATTATCTATGTTTCTTAATTTTTCAAAGACCCTATAATCATATATTATTTTAAAAATAAGAAAAATTTATTTGATCATTTCTATCACATAAATATTTGTTTGTGGATATCTGCTTAGTTAGGTTTTTCTTTCATTTTAACACCTTGTTCTAGAATCTGTTTAATCATCATCTGTCAGATATAATGCAGAGGACAAAGGAAAAAGTTGCTTCCTAAGTAATTGATCTGATTCCTCTCCATGAAAGTTAGCATTTGTGTATTTACTATGTGCTAGGCACAGTGCCAAGGCTTGGATATACAGTGCTTTATGTATCTAATTTAGGTACTACCTTGCTTAAGCCTTGAAAGAAATCTAGAGTTTTCTAGATGAGGCCACTAAATCTAAGATTGTCCAAATCCACACAGCTGATATGTGATAGCCTGTGTTTGAATCAAGGTCTTTAATGACAAAGTCATAATCTTTCTACTGCAAGGTGAATAGTACCATACTTCTTCTGTAGTACTTGAATAATGTAGCTTCCCCTAGCAAAACTATTTGTATATATACAATAAATATATATTTATTCCTCATACACACACACACACACACACACACACACACACATATATGTGGGCATATATATGAGGAATACACACACACACACACACACACACACATATACACATACATACATACACATTCCTCGGGCTTCTAATGAGTTTTTAGATCAAATTATACTTTTTATTTTGAGGTAATCATAGATTCATATGCAGTTGTAAGAAATAGTACAAGGAGATTCAGTTTACCCCTTTACCCAGTATACCCCAATGATAACATCTTCTCTTCTCTTCTCTTTTCTTTTTTGTACTTAGGGGGATTGAACAGTGGGCTTTGTGCTCTACCACTGAAATGTACTTCCAGACCCTTTTTAATTTTTTTTTTTTGAGACAGGCTTTTGATAAGCTGTACAGGCTGCTTCTGGCCTCAAACTCACAATCCTCCTCCCTAAGTCTCACTGTGTGGTGATATCTCAATGTGGTTTTAATTTGCATTTCCCAGGTGCTCAATAATGTTGAATATCTTTTCATGGGCTTATTTGTTATTCGTATGTGATCTTGAACGCAATGTCTCTCCAAGTCTTGGCTATTACTTTATTATATTCTTTGCTTTTTTACTGCTGAGTTTTGATATTCAAGATAGTAGTCCTTTGCCAGGTATGTGGCTTACAATTTATTTTCTTAATCTGTAGATTATCTTTTCACTCTCCTAATACAGTCTTTCATAGAGCAAAATTTTAAATTTCATTGAAACCCAGTTTATAAAAATTTCCTTTTATGGATCATGTTATTGTGTGTGTGTGTGTGTGTGTGTGTGTGTGTGTGTGTCAAATCTAAGAACTATTTATTTATCACTTGTTCTTAAAGATTGTCTCCTACTTATTTTCTAAAAATTTTATAGTTTTATATATTATGTGGTCATGCCTCATAATGATAGGGACACAGTCTGAGAAATGTGTTTAGGCAATCTCCTCATTGTAAAATCATCATAAAGTATACTTATACAAAGTTAGATTGTGTAGCCTCTGACAAACACCTAGGCTATATGGTAGAGCCCATTGCTCCTAGGCTACAAAGCTGTGCATCATGTTACTACACTGAATACTATAGGCAATTATAATGGAGTATTAAGTATTTTTGTAATCTAAATGTAACAACATAGAGTAAAATATTATATAAAAGATAAAAAATGGTACACTTGTATAGGGCACTTACCAAGTATGGAGCTTACAGGACTGGGGGTTACTCTAGGTAAGTCAGTGAGTGAGTAGTGGGTGAATGTGTAAGCCTAGAACATTGCTGTACACTACTATAGCCTTTGGGCTGGGGTTTAGCTCAGTACAGTGTCATGCTGCACTCTCTGAGGACCCATGTTCAATCCTCAGTATCATAAAAATGGGAGAAGGATATGGCAATCCACTCCTGAAGCAATTGTGAAACAATCAGCCATTGAAAACCCTAGGGAGGGTTAGTTAATATGAGTCAGACTTGACTTGACGGCACCTGATAACAACTATAGTCTTCATGACTCAACTTGACAGGACCTAATAACAACAACTATAGTCTATATGAACACTGTACACTCAGAGTACACTGAACTAATAAACAAAAAATTCTTTCTTCATATTAAGTTATACTTACTGTAATTTTTTATTTTATAAACTTGGCTTTTGAAAATTTTTGATTCTTGTAGTAATAGCTTAAAACAAACATTGCACAGTTGTGCAAAATATTTTTCTTTCTTTATTCTACAAGATTTTTACTGTTAAAAACTTCTAATTTTATTTTTACATTTTAAACTTTTTTGAGGAAGACAAAAGATATGTTAACTTAGGCCGTCACATGGTCAGGTTCATCAATATTGCTTTTTCCTCCTTCACCTCTTGTCCTTTTGGATGGTCTTCAGGGGCAATAACACAGATGGAGCCTTCATTTCCTTTGATAACAGTACCTTCTTCTGGAATCATTCTTGAGAGACTTGCCTGAGGCAGTTTTATGTTAATAGTTATTTTTATATGTAGAAGGAGTAGACTCTAAAGATAAAAAAATGTAATAAATAAATACATAAACCAGTAAAATAGTTGTTATTATCATTATTAAATATTATGTACTGTACATAATTGTATATGCTGTACTTTTTTTCAGTATTTTAGGGTTGAATCCAAGGCTTGAGGATACTTTGCAAGTGGTCTACCACTGAGCTGCACTCCAAACTCCTTTTTAACTTTATTTTTATTAGGTTATGATGACATTATAATGGTATAATGTCACCAAGCAGTAGGAATTTTTCAGCTCCATTATAATATTGTGGGGCCACAATTATACATGCAAGCTGTCATTGTGACTGAAACATCTTTCTGCAGTGTATGACTCTATTTAAGTCCAGTCTAATCCTGGATGTTTCTTGCCCCAGTGTTAGAATCAACCATTTCTCAAAGGAGCCCTGGTTGTTTTTATTGGAGAATGGTGTTGGGAACTAAGACTTGGATGCTAGGTATGTTCTTTGTTGCCAAGTTATCCTTGCTTCTAGGTTCTCTCAGCCAACAGAGCAAGAAGTTATGTGTTAAACCATTCCATGTACTAAAGTTTGTATATATACCTCTATAAGTATTTTTATATGCAATCATCTATGTCTATATTAATCTAAATGAGTTCATATTGATGTCTCCCCCTATAATCTATTGCCACGTGGAGCATTCTAGCCTCCTTTCTTTGTTTACTTGCAAATTTCCAAGGATGAGAAACCTGGATCCTGTTATCTGCCATCTATTCACTCAACTATTCAACTCCTATATTTATGAAGGGCTGGGTTTTAGCTCAGTTGGTAGAGCGCTGTGCTGCAGTCTCTGAGGTCCTGAGTTCAGTTCCTAGCACCACAAAAATGGGAGAAGGATGTGGCAATCCACTCCTAAGGCAATCCCGAAACCATCAGCCATTGAAAACCCTGTGAGGGTCGCTATGAGTCAGACACGGCTCGACGGCACCTAATAACAACATATTTATGAATGAATATGGTATCAGAACTGTTAACTCATATGCTGATGGGAAACAACTTTAGCAACTAGAGTACAGTCCTTATGTACAGTTTTTTCTACTTTAGCATGAGAGATTCCATTCCATTCATTTCCAAAATTACTTACATCAATGCCTATTCCCACCCTCTTCAATGAGGTTGTTCCATCCATTTAGTAAGGACAATTTGGTTGTTTCATCACAGTCTGCATTCCATCTGGGGATTTCTGGACCTCGTAGATAATTTTTTAAAAATGCAATCTGGGAGTCCAAATGCACTCCTGTAATCCCAGAGGCTTGGGAGGCTGAGTCAGGAGGCTTGTGCGTTCGAGGCCAGGGCAGCCTGCACAAACTTAGCAAGATATTTTCTCAAAACAAATTTTTTTAAAAAGGATTGAGAGTGCATCCCAATGATAGAGCATTTGCCTAGCATGCATGAGGCACTGGGTTCAGCTCCCTAGTACTGCAAAAAAATAAATAAATGAATAAAGTAAATAAATAAATAAAAAAGAAAAGAAAAGAATAGATAGCATACATTATACCCTTTGATCTATACAATTCAGTGGGTTTTATAAATATAATATCATATACCAACAATTGTGTGCCTTTAAATAAATCCCCTGTGTTTCACCTCTTCAACCTTTGTTTTTCACCTGGCAGCTGCTAACCTTTTTATGGTCTGTATAGTTTTGTCTTTTCCATGATGTCATATAACGGACATTGTATAACATATAACCTTTTCAGATTGGCTTCTTCCACTTTGTAATATGCTTTAAAGATTCATCTATATCTTTATGTGGTTTCATAGTTCACTTCTTTCTTTTATTCATTGATCGATATTACATTGTATGGACACATCACAGCTTGTTTACCCAATAACCTATTAAGGAACATCTTGGTTCAGTTATTTTTTTAAATAACACTGAATAAAGCTGCTATAGACATTCACATGCAAATTTTTGTGTAAACATAAATTTGCAAACCAATTGGGTAAATATCCGTGACTATGATTGCTGGATTATGTCCTAAGACTGTATTTAGGTTTGCTTGAAACTGCCAAACTGTCTTTAAAAATGACTGTACTTTTTTGTATTCCCATCAACAATGAATGGACAGTTCCTTTTGCTCTACATCCTGCAGTTGGTACTGTCAGTTTCTTTGTTTTTTTTTTTTTTTCGCCATTATAAGTGATGTATAGCAGTTAGGTTTATTTTTATTCTTAAGAAGACTGGTTGTTTTTGGCAATGCAGGAGAATTAAAGGCAAAGATACTGTTCAACTGTTCATAATTAGTCACTTTGCCTCCTTACAAATGAAGACTGACGTTACCTCTAAGGAATTTGCTTCAAGACCTTTAAGAATCCACATTTATAAGCATTCCCTTACATCCAGTTTTCTCAGCCCTATCATATTCATGCCCCCTTACTACAAATGTTTGTTTATGACCTTTGTGATGTGCCAAAATGAAAATTATCAATAGTATTGTCAGCAGCAGTAAGAGATGCAGCCCAGTGCTACTGCCTCGCCTAAGGACTTCCCCTCCTCAGAACCTCCAACTCTAGTGATGCTGCGTCCTAGGCTCTGTTGCAACAAACAAACAAATAAACAAACAAAACAATTCAGGATGAGTCAGTGTGAAACAAAGGTAAAGAGTTTATTAAACACAGGGGAGAGATAGTACATGCTTTAGGGTAAAGTGCGGGTATTCAGAGAGAAAGAGATATGTGATAGCAGGCCTAGGTCACTTCAAAATCACTCTCATTCCTGGAAACTAGCCCGCAATAAAAGCTGATAAGGGCAGATGTGTCATGAGATGGCTGGGCCTGCAGAAGGGCTGAATTAAGAAAAATGTGGCTGCACTAGATAACTTTGTAAATGGTCACTAGATAACTTTGTAAACGGTCAAATTCATGGAATTTCTGCAAAGGGCTAAACTCTGGAAAACGCAAAGTTACTTTGTAGCTTGTACCCCCACCCCCTTTACTGTAAAAAAGTTCCTGTTTCTGTAATTCTGCTTCTCTGCCCCTACCCTATAAAGCCCATAAGCAATGTGAGTCGGATGCTGCTTTCTGAAAGTCCACTCCCGGGACTGAAAGTAGCTGGCTGGCTGGTCTAAATAAACTTTTCTGCTCTCGATCCTTTTTTTGTGTGTGTCTTGGAGTATTTTTCTGGGGTCGAGCCACTGGGTACAACAATAATTAAAAGAAAAATAGTACACATTCAAGACATAGACATGGACTTCTCAAGAGAGAGAATTGCACTTAAGTGTCTTAGAAATATTAGCTATATGTATGTTTTTGTGACCCTTGAAGCTACATTGCTCCAAAATGTAATTTACTACCATGTTTATAGATTAAACAAAGTTTAAAATTAAGTTTAAAATTAAGTAAAAACTATAAGAGCTGGTTTACTTATTTTTCTTAAAAAATTTCCTTTACAAAATGAACTTGTAAGGTAGTTCTATGATGAGCAGTGTTTGGGCTTGGTGATGGGAGGGAAGTACTAATAAGGTGAAACTCAAAGGTCATAAACATTGGGCCCTAAGTAAGTGCAGTTTATTTGTTATTGCTAGCATTCCTGTTGGAGATCCCTTAGGAAAATGACCATCGTCTCCATGTAGGTGATCTTCACTGATCTGGTCAGTTTGTCACTGTTGACTCTCAGCCAGTATGGGGTGTGAGCAGATTCCTGGAGTTAAAGTTGTTGATTCTCAGTCAGCAAAAGATGTCATCAGATTCTGCAATGAGGAGCTTCTTCCCTTTCCTGTGTTCCCCAAATTTTCTGTCTTTCTATCTGCCTCAGTCTAACCTGATTACACAATTTTCAGAAATCAATATGATGCCATGCTATATGAAGGATGGATTTTATTTTTTATTTTTATTTTTATTTTTGCAGTACTAGGGGTTGAACCCAGGGCCTTGCACTTGCATGCTTTGCAAGTGCTGGACCACTGAGCTGCAAGCTCAGCCCATTTTTTTTACTTTTTGAGACAGGGTCTCGCTAAATTATGCAGAGAGCCTCTGATCTCAAACGTGTGATCCTCCTGCCTCCGCCTCCCAAGTTGCTGGAATTACAGGCGTGCACCACCACACCTGGTTTGAAGGACGAATTTTAAAAATTTGAAATAAATTCTATATTTTAACATGTAAATGTTTAATCATAACTATATCAAAGGCAATGAGGTGGTCAGATATTAATACCTCCTTGAACAAGTAGATAAGAATATCTAAAGACTTTCCATACAAGATAAATAAACTGAAGCAGTGGTATTTCTGTCTATTTGGGCTGCTATAACAAAATTACCATCATCCAGGTGGTTTAAATAAGCATGTATTCATCACAGTTCTGAAGGCTGGATGTCCCTGATCAGAGTGCATGCATAGGTGGTGTCTGGTGAGGTGTCCCTTCCATGTTGCAGAACCAACTTATTATAGCCTCACAAGCCTCCAAGAGGGCTAGAGATATCCCTGTTGTCTCTTTTATAAGGGCATTAATCCCATTTATGAGGATCCCACTTCTATGACTTAAATTACCTTACAAAGACCCCACCTCCTAGTATCATGACATTGGGAGATAGAGTTTCAGTGTATAAATTTTTGAGGGGACGCAGATATCCAGCCCATTGCAAGTAGAATGGGCAGACACTGGCATAAAATCTAGAAGTACTCTTGTGTATAAGCAAAAGAGGGCTTATTTGTAAACAGTGGGAAGGAACAACCCCACTAAAATAGAAATAGTATGGCAAGATAAATTATAGGTTGTTGAAATGAAAATAATGAGGACATATGATTCTTGTAAATGAGCTCAGCACTATACGTATGGTGTTAAAATTTCTTATATTATGATATATGGTATGATAGTCACAAAGTGTCACACTGCCTATTTTGAAATCCCATCACATCTGGGGCATATGCTCAGTCTCAGCTAACAAGACATAGAAGGTCAGATTTTTCAATAGGCAATAGGGACTACAGAATGAATTGTAAAGAAACAGTAAAATAAGAGGCTTTTGAGAAATTGTGTGGTGAATCATTAGAGATAAAATTGGACTAAGAGCTGAAAGTAGGCAACTCCAAAAAAAATTTTAGAACATAAATTTTTATCCTTGTACTGAAAAAAAGCAAGATGGTAAGAGCTTGAATTTTAAAAAACATTTCTGTAGTGAAATGCAGTGAGATCCCATATGTTCTGCTAATTTGATAATTTTGGGCATCCAGTCACTTAAAAGGTGTTCCATATCTATTATACATTTGCAATCTGCCTTGTAGTTTCTGCAGTAATTGCACATCTGGACTCAAATCCTTTTAAACTAATATGCACTTGGAAATGCTATACTACATTGACTAGGTAGAAAGCAGAAAGTATGTAAATTATTCAATAGTTTCAAAATAATGTCTTTATCCCATTTAAGCTTCTCTTTGTATTATATCTTCTTATATTACATTAACTTTTTGTATAACTATATGTAATTTTTTCAGTATTTTTTCTATTAAAGTGTTGGTTTATTCTTGTAGTGGGTTTGGCACCTTAAAACATTAAGAAATTATATAAGAGGATATTTCCTGTGTGGGTTTTTCCTGTGTATTTTGGAATATCTAGCATCCCTGGCTCCTACTCACTGTTCATTAAATGCCCACGCTTCCATGTCCTTGTCCCTAACCATCAGACAGTCAAAAGTGGTCCCATGTTGCTAAGCTGTCTCCTAATTTATAGTATCTGACTTGCTGAGAACCATTCAATCTAAATCTGGGGTTTCTGCCGTTTCATGAGGAGTATTGTAAGTTTCAGCTCTTTCATTCTGTAAAGACTGCACAAATAGATTCAGTAATGATTTCCTGATGGTAGAAGTCATAAAAATTTTAAAAGATGGGTGTGAAAAAGGTCCTTGAGGAATAAATTAGCTATTAGTAAAGAAGGCAGCATGAAAGCCAGGCCCAAAACTAATCTAGCTTTTGTTTTGTTCTTGTTGTTATTGGTTTAGTCCACAAAGCTGGTTATAAAGAGCAACCCCAAAACAAAAAGAAACTAATATGTAATATATACCATGTGCCAAGGGCTCTATTGATGTTTCTAGATCTAATCTTTATGAAAGGTTTTCGAATATGCTGCACTGTCCTCACTTAACCCTCATTTGATAATAGAGGAAAATGGTATTCCAAGAAATTATGCAACCTTTTCTATCTCTGTTAGTGTTATGGTTTGAATCTTAAATGTCCCCCAAAAGTCATATGTTTGAATGTTAGGTTCCTAGCTGGTGACACTATTGTGGGAAGTTATGGAAATTTGGGAGGCAAGTTTTATCTTTGTGGAAGTAGGGGAATGGTAGGGGGTCTTTGAAGGTTTTTACCTTGGACTTCTGGTTCTGGTGACATTCTCTGCTCTCTGCTTCCTGATCATTAAGATGTGATGTGTTTTCTGACAGAGGCCAGAGCCTCAGCCTCACTTGCCCTGCCACCATTATGGATTGTGGATTGTGTGATCCTTTAACTATGAGCCCCCAATAAATCACTCTTCCTGTAAGTTTTTCTCCACCATAAGTTTATTTCTGTCAGGTGTTTTGCCACAACAAAAATAAGTTGACTAACACAGAAAATTGGTACCAGAGAGTGAAGTCATTGTTGTGCCAAAATCTGATCATGTGGTTTGTGGGCCTTTGGAACTTCTTTATAGGAGGAGTTGAAAGAGTTTGGAGATGGAGGCAAAAGAATCCCTGGAGTGCTGTGAGCAGAGATTGAGGAGTCGTTCTGGTGAGAGTAAGGAAGACCATAATACTACCTCTGATAGAAATGTGGATAGGCCTTACAAAATTTTAGAGGACATTGAGGACTCTATTGGGAACTGGACAACAGGCAACTTGTGTTTTATTCTAGCAAAATACTTATCTATGATTTGTGCATGTCCTAAATATTTGAGTGAGGCTGAGTTAAAAAGTAATAGAGTAATTAACTTTACAGAGAAAATATCATGAGGATGGCAAGATATATGGGGATGTGGCATGGTTATTGCTTGATATTTTCAGCTGGATTTATGATGAAAAAGTAGAGAAAAATGTAAAGCAGAAAGAGTGCAGTTTAAGGAGGAAATGTGCAGTTTAAGGAGGAAAAAGTTCATGGCTTGTTTAAGGTTACTTTGTTGTTGTTGTTAGGTGCTGTCAAGTCAGTATCCAACTCATAGCAACCCTGCATACAACAGGGGAAACACTATTGTCAATGCTTCTCTGCTGTTCATAGGGTTTTCAATGGTGGGTTGATTTTTGGGAGTGTGTTGCTGGGTCCCTCTCCCAAGCCTGCAGCACCTGGTGTTCCCAGGTGGTCTCCCAATCAAGTACTAACCAAGACTGGCCCTGCTTAGCTTCTGAGATCTGATGGGATCGGATGCCACAGGGCTACAGCTGCAGGATAAGGTTACTTTGGACAGGCTGATTTGAGCAAAGAGGCTGTAATTGTTAAAGAGATAAGCTGCAGTAAAGGGAAGCCTCAAACTTTTTACTGGGACAATAGAAATCCCCTTGGAACAAAATAAGAGTCAGCCAGACCTCAGTGTATGAAACTGAAAACCATTTGAAGAGAAAATGGCTGAAAAGTAAATGCCTCTCAGATACCCTGCTGCAAAGAAGCTGCCTAGGGAAGTGGTTTCCCAGCCGGGGCACACAGAGGCCATTGCTGCAGCTGTGGTCCAAAAGAGTGAAGTTACTGCTCAAGCTGGCAGCAAATTTTGGCATCATCCATGCAGTGCTGTTTTCACAGGTATGAAGAATACAAGAGTGAAGGGATTATGGTGGCTATAACTAAGGTTCCAGAAAATAGGATGCAAGGCCAGGCAGTGTGTACCAGGGTCAGATCCCCTCTGGGGATCTCCTGAAGAGCTGATGCATGAAGCTTTGAGAGTGGTACCTAAGCATCAATTGAAAGCCCTGGCTGATATAAATTTTGGTACGAGGAGTGGGGTTGCTCTGCAGCCATTAGGGACTGTGATCCTCTAACTGGGAAATCCCAATAAATTATTTTTTCTGTAAGTTTACCTCTGTCAGGTGTTCTGCTACAGCAACAATGAGCTGAATAACACAGTTGGAAAACAAAATCTGCCAAAGAAGAAGAACAAGGAGAAAATTAGATGTTATAAGTGGGACATATAAGAATAACCCATGACAGTAAGTAGAAAAGCAGGGTGAGGAATATAAATATGTTCTTTAGAAAATGGGAGGGAAACATTTGAAATGGTGGGTCTAGGAACTCTGTACTTCCTCACCTGATCTAAGATCTTTTGTCCAAATTGTAAGAATATTTGATTGTTCTACTTTGCTCTCAGGGACTGCCGAAAGAACCAACATATCTGTCCTAGAAGAAGTGCAACCAGAGTGCTCCTTGGAAGCAAAGATGGCTAGACCCTGTCTTACATATTTTGGACATGTAGTCAGGAGAGACCAATCCCTGGAGAAAGACATCATGTTTGGGAGGGTGGCAGGTCAGCCAAAAAAAAAAAAAAAAAAAGGAAAACCTTTCACCAGATGGATTGACACAGTGCCTGCAACAATGGGCTTAAACATAAATAAGATCATCTGCCTGACACAGAATTGGGACGTGTTTTGATCTGCTATAGATAGGGTGGCTGGCTGTCAGTCAGACTCGACTTGAGGGCATCTAGCAGCAACAACAAGGTTTAGGATTTTTTATTAGATCTACCTGTGGTGAGGCCTTCATTAAATAATGAGATCTATGTTTATGTAATAACTAAATATTTCAAATTGAAAGGTGGAAGAAGTTCCTTTAGCTCAGATTAAAGATTCAATGCCAGTGGGGTGTGATGGTGCAGGCCTGTAATCCCAGCAACATGGGAGGCAGAGGCAGGAGGGTTGCAAGTTTGAGACCAAAGGCAGTCTGCATAATTTAGTGAGACCTTGTCTCAAAAAGGAAAAAAAAAAATGGGCTTGGGGTACAGCTCAGTGGTAAGCACTTGCAAAGCATACAAATGTCAGGCCCTGGGTTTGACCCCCAGTACCGAAAAAAAAAAAAGGTTCAATGCAAATGAAATGAGTTATTTTCTGAAAGATTTTATACCAAAAACTTGTGTTTGCTTTTGTGTTACCCTTGGCATGATATATATTTAAACCAGTGAGAATTGTGCTTTAATTCTGGACTCCTAAAGGTACTATTCTGGAACATGTTCCTACATGGACCTGAGGGAAGCCTCATGAGGGTTCATTGTTAATTTTTTAATTTTGTCATCTGTTAGTAAAATCACGGTGGGAATACTTACACTGCAGAAATCAGCAAATCCTACAAAGTCCACATTCTTCCCACCCAAAAACAATTGTTCACCATTTATCAGCACACCACTTTTTAAAGTTATAAAATTATTCCACTATGGTAATTGGCACTTATTTACTTGTGCTCAAGGGACATTGGATTTCTCAGGCTTTTTTTCAATGGCTTAAAATCTTTGCTTCCTAGCTGTAACCCATTTTCAGTTGTGATGAAGAAAGACACCAAGTTAATCAAATTAAGAATCATTAAATTTTGAAGGAGATCTCTAGTGCAGACAGTGGTGCTAATTATTTTGTGGCTCATTATTGTGGAAACTTTTGTTATTTCCATTTTTCCTTATTCTTTACTCCAATTGCCCTCTGCTGACATTGGCAAACATTTTTTTGTATATATTCTTGTAAAATGTGTATTGTTCTGCATTCTTCTATTACCTTACAGAAATGGTTTATTTCATACTGCTTTATACCTTTTACATTCCAAACTAGTTTTAGGATCTTAATGTGATGATGTAGTGCCCAACTGTCCTCTGGAGAGACTGTGCTGGTCGATTTTCCCATCAGCTATTCTTGAGAACTCCCACATTCCCACATTCTTGCCATCACTTAACAGTTATGTAGCTTTCTATTTTCAGGCTAATGGGTGTAAAGTGATAGCTTTTCCTAATGTACATTTCTCTGATTACTAATGAGTTTGGGGATCATTTTATGTTCTTGCTAGCCTTTGGATTTTCTTTTCCATAAATAGCCTATGGATATATCCTTGGTACAATTTTTTCACATGGAGTTCCTATTTCTTTGTTATACATTTTGGATATTAATCTCTTGAAAATTTTATAGCCTGCAAGTATCTCAGAGAAACAAATTCAAGTACCTTTAGTATCCAGTCCCTAAATTAGAAGTTTATAATTTTATAATTTTTGGTGACCCTGTAATAAGAAAAAAGCTGAACCCATTACCTTAAAGCCCCCTTTCCCTCCCCATTTATTCATCAGTCAAGATTGATTAGATCATATTGCAGTTGCAAACATCTCCTAGATCTTTGTAGCTTAAAATAGGCTGCAATGCCTGAGTGAGAAATGAAAGTGTCAACTGTGGATCAACAAAAATCTCTGCTTGTCACAGTCACCTGAGAACTGATGGATCAGCTATCATCTTAAACATTGCTGGTTGCTAAGACAAAGGGAAGAGAGAACTCAGGAAGTGCTAGCATCAACAATTAAGTGATTGGCCTGTAAGTGACACGTATTGCCCACAACTCATTGGCCAGGAGTGATATGAGACCTTATCCATGTCTAAAAAGGCCAGAAATCACAATCTTGCCATTTCCTAAGTAAATAGACCAAGGCAAAAAGTCAACAAACAGCCCAAATATCTGCCCTTATGGGCATCAACTATGCTGTTCACTTCTTTCCTTTCTTGCAGGTAAAACATATAATTTCTTGAGAAACACAACCCAAAATTCACTTTAGTTAGTGCATCAAACTCAAAGCCCCAACATCGCTGAGTGGTGCATAGATTTCCTTACATGAGAATTAGTTATGGTTCTTCAATATCTGGAAACCTGTGAATAAGATGACACGTTATTAACTTCTTACGGACCCGGTATACACTACAGGATTAAAGAAAGGGCAATTGTGATAAACAGTTTCTTCAAGTGGAAAAGAATGGAATATGGGGGTCAATATGATGAAGCAATTCTAAAACCAGCCTGGGAACATGTTGTGAGAGGGGTTAATGTTGTGGTGGGTGCTTGTAATTAGGATTCAGTGTCACTGCTACTTCCTGGAAGGGATGTGCTATTCCATTGTTTCCCAATATCCTCAGCTTCACCATTGGGGGGTTCTTTCTTCTTTGTTGTCTTCCTAGGCTACCTCTGAGGAAAGTGATGGAGACTATGTCCTCCTTAAAGGTTGAAATCCTTTGTAAGTCTGTGCTTTAACACCAAAGTATCATTTTGAGTTTCAGATAATCATCAAATTTTGGTGTAGTCTTGTGGTTCCTTGAACTATAACTATACATGTAATTGGGTTCTCCTCTGTTGGAGTCCTAGCAGCAGCCTGCACCAATAGACATGTACACAATTATTTTCAAAACTGGGCTACTTTTGGTTAAATGCCCAGCTTGGGCTTACAATCTTTTGGTGGGAGAATCATCATCTCTGCTTCTTCCCACTGAGCCATATGCTCTGCTTGAGTGGAGGTAGTGGGTGCTCAAAACTTAAGTGAATCTGTGCTCCAAGATAACTGACCCTTTCAGGCTTGTTGTCAAGCTAAATTCCAATATGGCTTTGCTGCTCAAAATTCTCATTTTTACCTCTTATCAGCTGGGGATGAGAAGCAGGACCTCACCTAACTTGACAAGTCCCAGACTTTCTGGGCCCTCTTCTCTCCCTTTCATTCTTACTTGCAAGTAAGCCAACTCTTCCCTGGGTTAATTGATTTATTATTCTTGTTTGTTGACAAGCATAGTCAGTGGTAACTAAATATTCTCTTTCCATGCAGATGCAAGTTTATCAAGGATATGTAGTATCTACTCCTCAAGATGTCATAAGTGACATTTTTACCAAATGTTTCACCACTCTATAATATGGATTGTTATTCTTCCAGCTTTCAAAATGCATAGTCTTGCCACCTGGTTCTTAAGCCAATGCCAAACAATCTGGAATTTTATGGTCATACCTTCATTTCTGAGTACTTATTTGTAGCACAATCTAGGCATTTTTGTCTCCAGGACAAGTGATTAATATAGCAGGTGTCTATGAGGTCTTCCTGGTCACTGTACTGTCTTTCTCTGTGTGACTGAGTTAGAAGGAGAGGACAAGTTAATTGACTGATTTTCTGTGAATGCCAGATATTTCTAGGCCAGTTACCAAAATATAACATGTTAAAATAATAATGAATGAATATCAAATCAAAATCATCTGTATCTAAAACTAACACAGTGGTTTCTCTTTTCTCCCTTGCTAAAATTGTAGCAATCTTGAGAAAATTCCTCATATGACTTTCCTTTTTGGCAGATCTTTTCATACCAATGTAAAGAATAGATGGGAGGTTAGGCATAGTTGTGTATACTTATAATCCCAGTACTTGGGGCACTTGGGTGGTAGAGGCAGGAGAATCATTAGTTCAAGGACAGCCTCAACTACACAGCAATAACCTGTCTCAAAAAACATACAAATAAACAAATAAAAAATAGATGGATAACTTGGTAATTCTTGACTTTTGTCAAAATATATGAGATGTGATTAAAAGTTACAGTGAATATTTACATTAAAAATTATTACAGAAAAAGATACAGTGCCATTAATCCCCCTCTGAATACTCCTCCTGGTTTTGAACACACTTATCCCGTCGTTCTTGCCACTTCTTGAAGCAGTACTGGAAGTCCTCTTTTGTGAATGTCTTTAGTTGCAGTGCCATGACTGCCTTGATATCCTGAATGGATTCAAAATGTTTACCTTTCATAGTCATTTTGACTTTGAGGAAAAGCCAGAGGTCACACATTGTGAGATCTAGTGAATAAGATGGATGAGGACATACCATAATGTTTATTTGACAGAAATTGCCATAACAGAAGCATTACTTGTGATTTATGATATAGGGCCATTTTAAAACACACCTTCTCTCACTTATAGTTCATACCTGACTGACTACACCAAACAAGTTGAAACTTATCACACACTATCATTAAGGTTCAATGTGCTGCTTCCTGTTTCCCATATTGAAGATCCCTTTCTTTCCATTGGGTGTTACTCAGCAGCATTATTCACCATAGATTTTGATCACACCTTGTACTTGCGTAATCCGATTTTTTTTTATGGTACTGAGGGTTAAACCCAGGGCCTCATTCATGCTAGACAAGGGCTTTAGCACTGAACTATCACCCCCAGCCTCTTTTTTATTTTGAGATGGTCTCACTGAATTGTACCATCTGCCTCTGCCCTTGAACTCACAAACCTCCTGCGTCAGCCTTATGAGTCACTGGGACTATAGGTGTGCACGAAAGCACCTGGCCATAATCAGAAAATTTTAAGGAATTACATTGAGGCTACTATAGATCTATTTTCCTGCATTTGTCCTTTTGAGGAATTCTTGGGTAATTTTTATCATGAATTTACTAGAGTATAGATTTTGGTGGAATAAGAGAAATTAATGATGCTCCTCTACCCTTGGAATGAGCACAACCTAATAGACTTTTCCCTAAAATTTAAAGGGCTTGCTTGATGTTTTGAGTTTATTAAGCAGTAAGGCATTCTGTTGTATATAGGGTCATTTTGAGTCAGACCTGACTGAACAGCACCTAACAACAAGGCTCTTGCCATTCTGTCAGTGCACAGGGGGTTAGTGGAGATGGTAAATCTCCTAGATAGATAGATGGTAAATCTTCTAGCCTAGATAAGATAGAGAGGGCTGAGGTGATCCCTAATTAACCACGGCAATGAGGTTGGCATTAAGCAGACTCAAGCTCCACATTAATACAGGTGGCTAACACCTGATCATTGGGCACAAGACACCAAGTCCACAGAACTGCAAATGGAGAGAAGTGACCACATCAAAGAGAAACGACTGTATTGAAGAGAAATGTGGCTAGCTCATGGGCTCTGTATATAGAGCAGGGCTTCGCAAGCTTTCCCTCTAAAGAGCAGGCATGAAAATACTTTAAGTTTGAAGGTCATAAGTGGTCTCTCTCTCTCTTTTTCCTTCTCCCTTTTCTTCTCAACCTTTTACAATGTTAGAAATTTCTTAGTTCCTGAGTCATGCAAATTCAGGATGTAGGCTATGTTTGGCCTTGTGCCATAGTTTGCCTATCCTCAATATATTCATGAGCTTTCTATTACTGTAACATAGTAGTGGCATAATCAACTCATAAACAGAAAAAGTTTATTTTGGCTTACAGTTTTGGAGGGTCCAGGCCATGATTAAGTAGCACCATTGCTTTTGGCATTTGGCAAGGTAACACATCATAACAGAATTATGTGACAGAGGGAAACCATTCTCCTTATGGCCTGGAAGCAAAAATAGAATGTGGAAGGTGCTGGGGTCTCACAAGCCCTAAATACCTCTCACTAGGCTCCATCTCCCAAAGATTCCATTCCCTCCTAGTAGCACCATCCTAAGGACAAATCATTCAGCACATGGGCCTTAGGGGGGCATTCAAGATCCAAACAACACCACCAAGTATAGTGGAACTCAGCCAATTCCACAGGACCATGGGTAATGGGAAGCCTTGAGGGAGGTGGAGGGCAGCAGCAGGAAAAACTCATGCCATATGATGGAGTCCTTGCTGGCTAATGCTCGTGTTAAAAGACCAAATCTCTAGGCACCAGAAGCTAAGCAGAGGCACCTAGAAAAGATGTGGATTTGCCCTTTCACCACAGCTGAGTGGACATCAATTTGGAGAAATGCAAAGGATGAGGAGAAATGCTATGAAAGGATCTTTAAATAGGAATGCAATTAAATGATTTTGAAGTTGGCTGGAAATAATTACTGACTTGAAACTACTTTTTCTGTTGCTGAGCAGGAGTGGGGCTCCAGAGTAAGGTGAAATTGGTTATAAAAAAAGAATTTCCATTATGTTCTTTCCAATTTGGGCTTTAAATCTATACCTGGCTTACAAAGATGTTTGAATAGCCACCAGTGAATATTAGAGGCAATAAGCATATGTCTCTCTGCCATTGTCACTTTGAGCTGTCAAGTTTGCACGCTGCCTATTCAATACATCTTTTAGCTTGTGGTTGCATCCTTTGCACTCTTTTCTCCTCATGCCCATCCAAACCTTTAAGAAGACATAATTATTTCATGGCTGGGAATGGTGATGCATGCCTGTAATCTCAGCACTTGCGAAGTGGAAGCAGAAGGACTGGGGGTTCAAAGCCAGCTTGGACTACATGGTGAGTTCTAGGCCAGCCTGGGCTACAGACAAAGATCTTGTACAGCACTCCCGCCCCACCAAAAGAAAAGATAAAGATATTTCAGAATCTCTAGTTATTTTTAACCACTGTACAAAAGAGGTATTTATTTGAGTTACTGTTATTCTCTAAACAGTTATTTATTTGAGTAACTTATACTTTAGAACTGGAATGTCCTCCTAAAGCTCCTGTGTTACAGGATTGGTTGCTAGCCTGTGGAGCTACTGGAAGGTAGCAGAACCTTTGGAGGCAGAAGATACCCTTAAGGGGTTTCTGGGGGCCTCAGCCCTTCTCCTCTATCTTTATTTTCCTGCCAGAACAATGTAAGGTTTGTTCCATTACATGCTGTACACTATGATGTCTGGCTTCACCACAGGCCCCAAAATAAGTAAAAACTATGGACTTTTAATTCATTTCTGTTAACACCAAACCCACAGAAAGAAACTATCAAAGTTTACTTGGTTAGAAAAAAAGTTAACACTAAAAAAAAAAATCAGGAGAATTAATTCTTATTATTAGAAACATGCAGGTTTTAAAAACATATCAAGAGTGTAATTGTAAAATTATAATTGCACTTCAAAATGACCCCAACACTTAGTATTTCTGATTCTTGAAACAAGGATCTGTAGGGGAAAGATACACTCAAATCTTGAGCTATTATCTATAAAGGTTTATTTGGCCCTTTTAATGTCTTGTGGGCTTTGTTATTATTGCTGCTGCTACTATTTTTGCTAATAAATAGTGGCAATCATGTCTATTTTTGAGTTAAACTTTTAAAATTATAGCTTATACAGAATAATGCTGGGAAAAGGCCTATAAACAGCAGTGCAGGTACCTTTGGTCTTCACATATCTTCTATTGAAGGTCTACCTGAGTTTTTTTGCTAGTACTTTTCCTTTTCTTTTCTTTTCTTTTTTTTTTTTTTTTTTTTTTTTTTTTTTTTTTTTTTTTTTTTTTTTTTTTTTTCCTTTCTTTTATTTTTCTGTTCTAGGGGTTGAACCAGGACTTCGCCCTTACATGCTTTGCAAGTGCTGTACCACTGAGCTGTATCCTCAGCCCATTTTTTTACTTTTTGAGACAGGGTCTCACTAAATTACACAGACTGCCTCTGGTCTCGAATTTGCAGTCCTTCTGCCTCCACCTCCCAAATTGCTGGGATTACAGGCATGCACCACACTGCCTGGCTGCTGGTATTTTTTCAATCTCCTGCAGACACATGTTAAACCAGAGTTGTACAGGGTTTGGATTGGGTTGGCACATATGGCATAAACTATGCTGGACCTCATGGAATTCCTAAGGCCAAGAATGACAGGAGTCCCAAAGCTGCAATACGACTGTCAGGCAAGTTGTGCACATACCAACTTTACAATGTTTTTTGCTGTCTTTAATTTCAAGACAGCTCAGGTCCCCTTACCCAGTTTTGTTTGCACTTTTTGGCACTGTAAAAACTGGATTTAAGGAGCACTTGTGTTTTACCCCTTAGACAAATGTCCAACAAGAACGTATTCTTGGGATGGCTTAGAGGTCTTCTGGAAGATTTGTGTCACTCATTTCTCAGAGGTGAGTTATTGTCAGCACAATCTCCCTCCATGGGAGACAGGAACTCCTTCAAGGGGTCTGTAGTAGCTGCAATGAACATTCTCCCCTGATTGGTTCCCAGGCTACCTAGTTATCCTATTTGCCTGATCTGTGGACCAGAGAGAGAGTGTGACAATTAATTGTTCTGGACATCTTGTTCAGATTTTAGGAAGAAGTAATTTCATGCAGTTAATTGCTTGCAGTCAGCAGTTGACCTGTATGTTCTCTGGAGAATGTCCTTGTAAGATCTCTAATGGTTGTAACTTTCAAAATCTAAGAATCTTGCACTTTCCCAGAGGATTTGGGATAAATAAGAACAGCAAAATTTCTGAATAAAGGACCACCTATTATAAGGAAACTCACTTTGCTCCTACCAGTACAAGCCATTGAATCCTTGCAGTTCTCCTGAGACTGGATCTCCATTCTTCCTTAACATCCTTAGGATTTGGGATAAATAAGAACAGCAAAATTTCTGAATAAAGGACCACCTATTATAAGGAAACTCACTTTGCTCCTACCAGTACAAGCCATTGAATCCTTGCAGTTCTCCTGAGACTGGATCTCCATTCTTCCTTAACATCCTTGTCATACTCCTCAACTAGCTTATGCTGTGATTTAACCCTGTTATCAGCATAAAGTCCAGGAGACAAACTAGGGCATTGGTTGAAGTGGGCACCCAATGCCTTTGCCCAGAAACAGGTTTAGACTTTGTCCCTCAGTTGTAGCTGCTTTCCTACTCTTTTGAAGAATCCAGAGCCTCTTGTAGGCTACTAAACAGGACTTACAGGTCTCACATTTGCTTTTCAATTTTTTAAGTGCCCAGTATTGCCTTATTTCCTGCCTGTGGTCATCTCATCATGCCATTTTACAATAACCAGCCAATTCTATTTTCTCACCTATAATGCTACTTTTATCATCTTTAAATGCTTGACTTGTCCCACAGGCAAGGGTATCTTCCTTCCATCAGGATGAGGTTTTTTTTTTTTGTTTGTTTGTTTGTTTGTTTGAATCAGTGAATTGTTAGCAATTGCACCTCTACCTTGTGCCAGGGAGTACCTTGCCTCACATACCACATAGAATGGGGTATTTCTTACCATCCAGCTCATGAGTGGGCCAGTCCCCAAACTCCATCTTTCTACCTGCTCTCCTGGACCACTCCAGGCAACAATTGTTTTAGGTTATGTCTTCTAGGAAGCAGTCATGAAGACAGAGATAGAAACAACATTTGTTTTACTACTAGTAGTGCCTGTGAATCATAAAGGGGAAAGTGAGCAGGAACAGGGAAATCTTTCACCCTATACAGGTCTGACCCCTGTGGAAGGAAGAGGGATTTGATGGGCAGTGATGCCTAAGATACAGCATTGAGAGTCTCAGTCAGCGTATCACAGGAGGCTTGCATTGGCCAGGAGTAACCATATTCTAGTATTCCTGTGTAAGTCATTGGCAAGGAGCTGTTTGAAAAGGGTTGTCCTTGGTTCAAACACAGTGACAGATCTTGAAGATGTCACAGGTAAAGGCTGTCAACAGAATCCCCTTGTCACTGAGGGTTTTCTTAAAAGGAGATCTGGGTGATGACTTTTTAAACTTTTATCCTGTTAACTGCCTGCAGCCACAGTCCTGTGGCATCTGATCCCATCAGATTTTGGAAGCTAAGCAGGGTCTGGCCTGGTTTAGTCCTTGGATGGGAGACCACTTGGGAACACCAGGTGCTATAGGCTTGGGAGACGGACTGGACAACCCACTCCCAAAAATCAACCCGCTATTGAAAACCATGTGAACAGCAGAGAAGCACAGACAATAGTTTTTCCTCTATTGTATGCAGGGTTGCTATGAGTTGGATACCAATTCAAGGGCACCTAACAACAACATCCTGTCAACTTATGTATGGGCTACAAGTTGGACATGACTTTTTTCTTTTACCTTTTAGCTTCTTTATCTGGGATCATTTCCCATCTGGTTGAATTATATTCATTAAAACTTACATAGAAATGTTTGGTTTATAAAATTTTTTAAATGTTCTTTTGTGAGAATGTTTGTAGGTATGGATTGCTAAGTTATCTTTTCTCCCTATTTAACCTATGTCATATCATTACCTTCTGCCTTCCATGCTACTGTTAAGTTTAGCCACCCACCACTCAAATTGCTTTTATTTTGCATATTATCTTTCATTTTTCTCCAACACCTTTTGCAATCTATTTTTCCTCAATATTTGTGATATGTAAATATGTACTTTTATTTTTACTGACTTTGAATTCTTAGGAGTATTGGCTTTTTAATAATGGTAAATGATTATTAGTCACTATATATATCTTCCTCAGATTTTCAAGTTTTTTGGAACCTGAAGTAAATATATGTTAGACTTTTTATTCTGTTCTCTATGTCTCTTGTCATTTTCATATTTGCATATCAATCTTCTTGGGTGCATTTTGGAAGTTTCTTCTAATTAGACTTCCAGTATAGACAGAACAGGGCTGGGATTTAGCTCAGTTGGTAGAGCATTGTGCTGCAGTCTCTGAGGTCCCGAGTTCAATTCCCAGCACCGCAAAAATGGGAGAAGGGCCTGGCAATCCACTCCCAAGGCAATCCCGAAACAGTCAGCCAATGAAAACCCTATGAGAGTCAGTATGAGTCGGATACCGACTCGACGGCACCTAACAACAACAACAGACAGAACAAAAATAAAATTATTTAATTTTTAAATTAGTAGTCTGAACTTTACATTTTATGTACTGTATTTTTCTTTTATACATATTCCTCGATTGAATTTTACATCTCTTGTTTGCTTTGTAAAATCTCATGTTTTGCTTTCTAGGGTCTCCTTTCTTTAAATATGTTTGCTTTTTATTGTGATTGACAATTCTTACATCTGAAATCTTTGTAGAACTACTTCATTTGGTTCTAACTCAGTTTGTTTTCATTATTATTTTGTGATTTGTATTTTGGTATGTGGAGATGCTCATTTCACTTGAAAATTTTTACCTGTGGAAATTCTTAGAGTTTTAGCTTGTTCTTTAGTTCCTCAGAGAGGACTGATATTTTCTTTTCCCAGCCTGGGGGTAATACTAGTCCAGAGCAATTTTAAATTAAATTCTGTGCTTGGAGTTCTCTTGGACCACTCACATAACTTGAATTTATATAGCAAACCTGGGAAATAGCTTATGACTTTTGTGTTCTCAGGTAAGAATTTATTTATTCTTTGCTGTATCCACAACTAAATTTGAGAATGTGTGTCTCCTTGGTTATCTCTTGTGGCATTTTTTTCTTATACTCTAAAGGAAACAAAATTTTATGCAGGGATTTCCTAGATGAGCCACAGGATATAGTTCTTCCTCATATTAGTGCACAAAAACAAGGCTCAAGAATCCCCAGAGAGCAACTGAAACTGACAAGTTAACTTACTGCTTACCTACTTATTGCCTAACATTCTTGATCTTAAATAATTTTGGGATTTTTTCATATCCTCTAATTTTGTACCAGCCTATCGATGCTTTATAAAAGATGATTTTTATATTTCTATTCACTCTTTCAGGTTTAGTTAAGAGGGATTGGTTAGACTATTTAATGTACCATACTCCAGGAAATATACATATTGATCCCTCCATTATGTTTTTCATAGAACATCAACTTTTTCCCAATGGTTTGTGACTGGAATATAAAGACTGCATGTTTTGACAACTGGGTACTTTAAATAAAACTAATTTTTAACAAAAACTCAACTTACTCAATACTTCATGAGAAAGGCTTCTTGTTGAACAGAAGGAAAAAAAGTTAACATAGTCCAAGAACATATTTATCACCACAGTGTTTTCTGTTTTCCTCAAAGTCAGCCTGCTGTTTGCCATTGTTATCTAATGTAACCTTGATGTTAACAAGTTTCATCCCTTTTTGGTTTACTCATATTTTGTTCTAGGACTTCCTTGTTTCTTTCTATTGACCTCCCATCTGCTCCCCAAGAGTAAAAACTTCAGGCTCTTTTGAAGGCTAAGCTAAGGCAGTATTCAATCCACTGAAAAAGAGAAGCATGAGCTTCCGAGTTTTGTGTTTCTCTTATTTTTCTTGTGAAAGACACTGAAGGACTAAAATTTTCCACTGACCCTTGCAAGACTTTAGCCAAGTGTTCCTTTCTCCCCTCTTATAAAACCTGATGCCCTGCCAGTGGCTCCTGAAAGAACACTCAACCTGACCACTCATTATGTGGCCATACTTTCAGTAAATGCTTGTGGTAATGCCTTTAGTTTACAAAAATCATTTCACATTCCTTTCAGTCAATAAATCCGTCTTTCTGGCAATGAGCTAGGTGCTAGGGTGACAATGTGGATAAATAAGACCCTTGTCCTCCAAGAGGCCTTTTAAACAAGTTCAGGAGAAGTAAATAGATACAGTGTGACTTGAGGCATTCTTCACATCCCCTGGTAACCAATGAAATATTCCCCAAAGTCTAGATAAACTTGCCCTCTAGAGATGAATAGGAGAAAAGAATTTAATGAAGTATCTGATTCTGTAACTGGAAAGCCTATACTTCTGAGCATGAGAGTTCCTTCTTCCACAGGCACAGAGTATATCCCCACAGAAGAACACACCTGATATTCACATAAAATAAGCAGATCTTAAAGAATCTTATCTTCCAACTTCTTTCCAAAGTAAGGAAGAATTCTGACAAATTTCCATCTTTCAAAAAAATAAAGAAAAGTGGGCATGTGAGAATTAGAATCATTTACTGTACTTACATAAGACTAAATATTTTCTTTTATTTTTTTCTTTGCAGTAATAGGGGTTGAGCCCATGGCTTTGCCCTTGCATGCTTTGCATGTGCTGTACCACTGAGCTGTACCCCAAGCCCATTTTTCTTTTCCTTTTTGAGACAAGGTCTCGCTAAATTATGTAGACTGCCTTTGATCTCAAACTTGCAATCCTCCTGCCTCTGCCTCCTGAGTCACTGGGATTACAGGTATGTGCCACAGTGCCAGGCTAAAACTAAATATTTTCTACTGATGGCTAGTGTGGCTATCAGATCACTGTATCTGGTTTTCTTCAAAATATGTGAGAGACACTTCATCTTAGGACAACTTTGACTTGCTGGAATATGGAAACAGAACCAATTAACCTCAGGATCATGATTTTATACCTTGCAATTGTCTCTAGATCTAAGAATATGAATTATTTAAAAACTATTAATAATTAACAACTACTCAAAAACTTTAAAAACCTATCATTATGTGCTCTGCTATTATAAAGGCCTAAAATTAATTAAAACATCTTGTTCTTCACCCAATAAGTGATATGCTTTTGGAATGGTAGCTTAGATTTGCTAATGTACAGCTCTCATTCACTGGTTTAATCTAAGAGAAATAAAACTTTGTGTCTCTGCATCACATGAGCTGTGTACCAATCTTGCTATTCCATAATAAAGAGGAGTTTGATGTGTGAGTTTAAGATGGGGTCCTCAGTTTTCCCACTGAGGGAAACTTCCCTAACTTCTTTACAAGAGAGCCCTCAACTCTGCCAACACCTGTCTCCACTTCTGCTCTGCTGCCTTACCTACAATTCTACTCCACCATGCTGTGGATCAAGAAGGAACTGGAAATAAGACAGGGCACAGTGGGCGACAATGACAGGATGTTATTGAAGCTCTTTGTTGTTGTTCAAGGTGAGAGCATCATTTAAAAGACAGTGTTGATATTTTGCACAATGAAGAGCATAGCCAATTTGTTCCCATAAGATAGATGTCAGGCATCATCCCCATTTTGTTACTGAGGAGACGAACCTCTGCTGAGGACTGGCTTAACCACTCACTGTAAAATCACAATAATACAGGAGAAACTTGCATTTGAATGTCTTCTATGTGCTAGAGCTTTGTTAAGGAAATCACATTCTGTACAAAGCACAATTGCCAATTCCAGGAGGGAAAATCGGAAATAGCCCTAATAATACTGAGAAGTTCTGAGTTTTTGACAGGCATTGACTCTCCCTGGAATGAGATGATTCAGATGTGTATTGTAATACACATGTGGGAAAATCAGGAGGATGGTAGTATAGACTTATTTCAAAGAGAAGCAGTCCAATATTTCAGTGTCTATCAGAAGTCAAACACCTTACATAGGTTATTGTTTAATCTTCTTTATCACCCTGTGAGGTAGATGTTTTCCATAACTCACAGACACAAAAACTATGGTATAGAAGGGTTAGTTAACCTATTAAAATCAATAAAATGACAATGAAGGACTTCCACTCCTGGGAAGATCAACCTGAAGCACGTGTCCTTGTCTTTCCACTAAGTGCAGCAGAAACCTTGGACATTATACAAAAACTAAATATAAGGTTCTGAAAGGTAGCCAGAAGGCCAAGAAGCTAGGAGTCTTAGGATCCAAGAAGTGATAGCACAAGTGTTCTTTCACTTTCTTTTAGCCTTACACATTCCAGAGTTGGAGCTGAAGAGGCCAGCAATCTGGAAATATCAATGGGTATAAGACCAAAAAACACCTAACAAACCCATCTCTCTCTACTGAAATAATCAGAAAAGCAGAAATATAATAGGAAAATTTTAGATAAAACTTCTTTAGCGCAGTTGGTAGAGCGCTGCGCTGCAGTCTCTGAGGTCCTGAGTTCAATTCCCAGCACTGCAAAAATGGAAGAAGGGCTTGGCAATCCACTCCCAAGGCAATCCCAAAACAGTCAGCCATTGAAAACCCTATGAGGGTTGCTATGAGTTGGATACCAACTCAATGGCACCTAACAATAAATTCCAGCTAAACATTCCAGAAACACTAATGCAGTCTTAGACCTTTATATCCTGAAGGCTATAAAGAAGTGCCACGCATTCCTGCTGGGCTGTTGTCTGGGGAGGCTGAATGGCATTCTGATTTTCATCCCTCCTTGTTCTTGTTAGGTGCTGTCAAGTTGGGTTCAACTCATGGTGACCCTATGTACAACAGAATGAAATACTCCCCAACACTGTGCCATGCCTAGCACTATGTCAGTGCTTCTCTGCTATTTATAGGGTTTTCATTGGATGATTGTTTCAGAATTGTTTCAAGAGTGGGTTGCGAGATCCTTCTTCCATTTCTGTGGTGCTGGGGATTGAGTTCAGGGCTTCAGAGAATGCAGAGTGGCATTCTACCAGCTGAGCAAAACCGCAGCCTCATTCCTCCTAAATAGTATCACCCTTTCCAGAGTGTCAGTGAAGTGTATGTGGGAGCCTGGGCTTCTACCTCCACTGTATAATAGTGAAATGCCTCTCTGTACTTCCCTGCTGGAGTTATGTCAGAAAAAAAAAACAGCTTGTAAAATGCAATGTGACAATATGATCCAGAGTCTCATAAAATAAAAGCTTTTGCTTAGCATAGTTCTCTGTTAAAAGAATATAATGACAAGGTATAGAATGAGAGAAAATATTTGCAAACCACATATCTGCCAATGGATGAAATCTGGATTACATAAAGTACCTTTGATAACTCAAAAGTGCAAAGACAATTTAATAAAATGGGCAAAAGATATGAAGAGACATCTCACCCAAGAGTATACACAGATGGTAAATAAGCACATGAAAAGCTGTTCAACATTATTGGACATTAGGGAGATGCAAATTAAAATCACATTGAAATATCCCCATATCCTTACCAGAATGAGTAAAATTTTAAAAAATAGTGATAATATCAAATTCTGATAAGAATTTAGATAAACTAAATCATTCATAGCCTGCAGCTGTAGCCCTGTGGCATCTGATCCCGTCAGATCTCGGAAGCTAAGCAGGGTTGGGCCTGGCTAGTACCTGGATGGGAGACCGCCTGGGAACACCAGAAGCTGTAGGCTTGAGAGAAGGACCTGGCAACCCCCTCCCAAAAATCAATCTGCCATTGAAAACCCTATGAACAGCAGAGAAGCACTGAGAGTAGTGTTTCCCCTGTTGTACAGAGGG
>VMDO01004899.1:100127-108933 GCA_007922755.1 Pedetes capensis
GCAATATAGTATTTCATCTCAGAGGTTTCATTTTTTTTCCTCAATATCCTTCTTGTACCAGAAACAAACAAGTAGGAATGGCAATGTTCCATCTATAAATTCTTGAAGGGCAAACTTCCATCAATACACATATGTATATGTAATTACAACTGGTAAATATTGATGCTTTGGCTATTATAAACCTAAAATCTATAAAGATATCATTCTGTTTTCTCTTTCAGTGAGGCAGTTTAATATAACCCACCAATATATCTAAAATAAGAAGCCACAAGAATAAAAATCACACTTCTTATTAGAAAACATAGGATAAAAAGGAGCCAACCAAGAAGCTTTATAGATGTGATGCCACTGGGTAATAATAGCTACTCCCAGATCTCTCATCTGCAGAAGGACAACATATTTTTTTCTTCATCTTACATATGCATCTTTCTTTTTAACTAATCATTATCTTAAAGGTAACCATAATTTCCTATTACTAAGCATCTAATATATGGAAGGCATACAAAGCATAAAGAAATTATATTAGGTATTTAAATATTAAATTGTATAGTTTTTGATTATCTGTGATTGGAAATGGGAAAAAATGGGTATTGAATTTTAGGTCTAGTGATTAATAGGATAATAAAAAAATAGGCTAGAAAATAGAAAGCATATGTTTGTATCCTATTTTAAATGATGTTCTCCCAGGAAGCTGAGCCTGAGATAAGTCTTTCCTGTGACTACCTTCTTTTAAGAAGTGAGCCCCAGGAGCAGGGGAGGAGGCCCTGGAAAGAGGGAGACAGAGTGGGGAGAACTAATCCAAGCTTGTGTTGTTAAGCTGCCTATGCCCATGGACAGTGGGTGCCTGGTCCTGGTGAGGACATGTTAAGGAGCTATGTAGAATATCCTTCAGGATTGTCAACCAGGACATAGAATAGGGGAGTAACCTGACCTCACGGGCAAATATTAATAAGACAGGATATTAATTTTATCTTTTTTAGGAGTCTCACTGTGAAGTAGACAATCCCTGGGACAATAATCAAGACAGATACACAGTACAGCTGAGACGAGGTGCTGTCAAGAACACCTGTGCAGCTGGGCACAGTGGCACACTCTTGTAATCCCGGCAGTTTGGGAGGCAGAGGCAGGAGGATCACAAGTTCAAGGCCAGAGGCAGCCTGTGTAATTTAGGGAGACCTTGTCTCAAAATGAAGAGTAAAAATGGAGATCAGGATACAGCTTGGTGGTAGAACACTTGCAAAATATGTGGGAGGCCCTGGGCTCAGCCCCCCAGTACCAAAAAACCAAGAATAAAAACAAACAAACCACTTATATAAAGCTTAGCAATGGGCAAGGTAGAGAAGGTGGGCTGAGGGGACATAATAGGAGAATGAAGATGTCAAGTGTAGTGCCCAATGTTGATGTTTTTTTAATTTTTTAAATTTTTTTAATTAGATGCAACACTTATCCACTCTTCTGCATCCTAAAAGAGGGTAAAGATTCATCTACCTTGCCTGCTTTCCAGAGTGATCATTAAGAGAGCACTTTGAAACAATTTGAAAAATAACTCATGATAAATTTGAAAGTGGTTGAGGATATTGTAGATCTAAGCCACATCAGAAAGCAGAGAGCCAAGAGGAGGTCACAGGAAGCACATAGAAGGCCATGAAAACCCTGCACTGAGGCAGCCATTCAACAACAGCAATGGACAAGAAAAGAGCACATACACGTATGATAACAAGTAGCATATTTAGCATCTTGGAGAAGAAATGCATGAACTTAACATATCAAATTTTTTATTAGCTGGAATATTAGGAGATGTTTCTTGCTAAAAATATTGATTGAATTGATTCATAAAATGCCTAATCTATGAAGATGATAATACTTGGTCTGCCTCAGACTATTTTAAAATCTACATTTTTAGTCATGTCTCCACCTCTCACCTTTAGAGTTCACTTTCTTCTGCAGTGTTTTGACAATTGAAAGACTCCAGTTGCATTATTAATTTTAGCCCTGTTTGATCTCTGAGGATTCAGCCAGTATCCTTGAGTTACATATCCTATCTTCAAAGTTACATAACAGTTACACTTTTATTTTTTCAGAACTTTTGCAAATTTAATAGATAAATTTAATAAATTTAATAGATAAATAGTTAAATGCTAGTGCTACTCTAATTCTCCTCTGAGCCTTAGTATAGGTACATGATGGATACAATCAGGCTTCGTAACATTCCACATGCGTTCTCTTCTCCCATTGATTTGAAAACAAGGAAATTTCAAAGAGGAGAATCCAAGCTGGTGTTTGAAGTGGTGACAGACTTCAGTGCTAACATCAGAACGTGTGCAAGCTGTGTGCTATGGGATTCCCTCGTGTAGATCCCCAATGGTACATCCTACTTCCATTAAGATACCCCTTCAGAGAGTTGTAACAAACACACTGCAAGGGAAAGGTACATAATCTAAAAACTGCTGATCTGATTTTCAATGTTGGAATAAATTTTATAGCAACTTTTTCTGTGACATAAACTTGGGAGCAATCCTTATCTCTCAGCCATTGATATTTTTAAAGACTGTTAGTTCTATTTTTACTTTCAGCTTGAACAATCCCTGCATAGTAAGTATCTTGGCACGTAAGTGGTATCTCATCTTAAAACTTCAAAAATCATCAAAGAATATCTTAGTTCTTCTATTTTAAGGTTCTGTGAAAGTCTGTTTCCCCTATGTGTTCTGTGAAAGGTTCTGTGAAAGTCTGTTTCCCCTATGTGTTTAATGTTTTAGGACCTCAGCTATTTCCCTGAACTAACATTACAGTGGCTGTGATCTACCAAGAACTACATGGCACAGGGGATTCAGAAGTGAAAGCTGTGATTGTCTGCGTCTTTCAAGGAAGTGTCAGTTTGATTTTAGTTCATAATAGATCTTACTAAGGAATGATAAAAGTTTGCATGAGTGACTTTGGGGATTCTGGCAAGGGCTCTGGGGCTCCCAGGCCAGTTTCCAGTAGGTAGTAAAAAGCTCACTACAGATGGCTCCAGAAGAAAGCCAAGAAGGACTTAGGAAAGAAGAGGGGAGGAGTTCCTCAAAGGCACTTGCTCTCTCCCCTGTGGGTCTCAGTGTGGCAGGAGAGTAAAGTGGATGTGGTGAGTAACGCAGAAAGGCAAGACCATATCAACAAGGGATTTATTGTACTAAGGCTTGAATAGCATCCTTTGATCCAGACAGAAGAGTACTGTTTATTGTTCTCATATTTTTTTTCACTGAGTAATTTGTTCCTATGCATTTAACAAATATTGACCATCTACTATATGCTATTATGTGGTAAGTACAAGACTTGTTGATGGGCAAACAGGAATGAGTGAAGTATGTCTCCTAGCATTCACTGAATGGAGATGCATACATATGACATGAGGAGGGGGCGGGGACCAATATTGATAACATGAAGTGAGATGATAGCATAAAGGAAATATATTGCTAAGTCCTCCCCATGGAATTCAGAGAAGTCTTTACAGAGGTTTTCTCTGAAGCTGCATTTATTACACTTGGGTGTTATGGCAACCAGGACTGCAATAAGAATTACAGGTGTAGATGAAGTGTGACTTGGTGTAGGGCTCTGCTTCTTTCTCAGAACTGATGACACCTACTCCAACCAGCACAACTTTTTCTGGAGCTCCATAGCAAGCTAGCCAGGTTTGCTGTGGATATGAGGGTTATAAAGCAGTGTACCCCAGGAAGTTGACCATATCATGCTGCTGGTAAAGACTGGCACACAGAACATGAGGCTAGTGTAGCTGGGCCATTACATCTCCATGACTCAGATCTAGATGAGGCTTGGTCTGAAGGTAAGAGCCCTGCCTGGTATTATAAGTTTCCTTAATTGGTTATACATAAATAACTTGATAAATAACTTGACATACGTTTGGCTTTGCTCTCACAGAGACTCACATTAAACTCATCCTGACTCCTTGTCACGTCTGAGTTCACTGTTTGTCTTTATGGACTACTTAGCATTTGACCAGAAGGTATGGATTTCTAAGTAAGGTAAAGATTTCTTTCTAAAAGTTGTTTATGCCTAGAACTTAAACATATATATTGTTTAAACTTAACACTTTGTTTTTCTGTTAGTGAAAAAATGTGAGTGGTTCTTTAAATCAATTTAGTGCAAATGTATATAGTGCATGTGTACAAAACAAATATTTAATAAAAGATTATCTCAAAGGATCCTGCTAATACATTTCAAATAAAAGTACTTAACAACAATAAGGAAAAGTCCTAATGCCCTAAAAAGATAATGAAGGTAGGTGGAAGAATGTTTGTTTTGAAAAGTATTTTGGGACTTTCTAACTCTGAGGGCATATTCTTTACTTGTAATTATTCATGTTGTTACATTGCAGTGGCTTGTTGGATGCCTCAAGGAGACAATTTTCCTCCTCTGTGGAGTGGAGGTTGGGGGTGGGTGTGGGTCTGGGGAAAGGAATGTGGCAATGATTTTTTAGCAGAGGAATCAAGTGATGTTTGATTTCTAAAACAAGAAACTTAAAAGTCTCCTAGATGTTTCCAATATGTCAAGGGAGACTCATTAAATTTCTCTCTCTGTCTCTGTCTCTGTCTCTGTCTCTGTCTTTCTGTCTCTTGGTCTCTCTCTGTCTCTCTGTCTCTGTCTCTGTCTCTGTCTCTCTCTCTCTCTCTCTCTCTCTCTCTCTCTATTGGAGTCTCACATAGATTTTGTGAGTCCTCTACCACAGAGCTGCACCCTCAGCCCCTTTTTAACTTTATTTTTATCTTGAGACAGGGTCTCGTCCAGTTATGCAGGCTGCCTGTGACCTCAAACTTGCAGTCCTTCTGCCTCTATCTCCTGTTGTTGTTAGGTGCTGTCGAGTAGGGTCCGACTCATAGCAAACCTATGTACAACATAGTGAAACACTCTTCCACACTGTGCCAGGTCCAGCACTATGTCAGTGCTTCTCTGCTAGTCATAGGGTTTTCAATGGTGGATTGTTTTGGGAGAGGGTGCCAGGTCTTTCTCTCATTTTAGCAATGCTGGGAATCAAACCCAGGGCCTCGGAGTGTACAGAGCAGCTCTCAACCAACTGAGCTTGAGTCTTTGGGATTACAGGCAAGCACTATGATTCCCAGTCATTTATTTCATTTTTAATGTCTAAGAAAGTATTCAAGGAGTTAAAATTTAATTCTTATTAGATTTTTATTATTTGAGACTTTGGACAATAGAAAAAATATTACAAAGTAATTTAGCTTTTTTGTGTGTTACTGGTATCTGACAAAGCAAATTTGAGTTTCTCCATTTTCTAGAAACTTGGAGGAAATCATTTTTGTCCAGAACAGTAAACTGGTGTTCTATAATTTATAAGCATATTTCTAACCACATTTATATATATATTTTTTTTTAATTAAAAGATACAATAAGACTTTGAGGTCAGGATCATAGTTTCCAGAGTTAAATAATCCTTGGTATGAATATCTGCTCACCATTAATCATTCATGTATTTCTCTCTGAGCCATGGTTTCCTAATCTGTAAAATAGGGTAGACAGCAGCTTCTAAGTTCACTGTGAATAAATTAAATGTATTAATGTACTTAGCCAGATGCCTGGTATGTAAAACATACGTAATAAATATTGATTGTTATTATTTCAGAATGTACATATAAAAGACAGATAAATGATTTCCTTTATCATAATACTGAGTGCCCTAAACATTTGGTAGTTCCTTAAGTAAGGTTGATGAGTGGAGGCTTTGCCTACTCTCCATGTGTGTCCCACCTGCATGCTCTATCATTTGGCCTTGACCTGAGCTAGTTTTTGTTATTGTTGTTAGGTGCCGTTAAGTCATGTCCCTGACTCATAGTGACCCTCATAGGGTTTTCAATGTCTGGTTGTTTCTGGATTGCCTCAGGAAAGGATTGCCATATCCTTATCCCATTTTTGTGGTGCTAGGAATCGAACTCAGGACCTCATAGACTGCAGAGCAGCGCAGTACCAACTGAGCTAAATCCCAGATGACCTGAGCTAGGGAAGAAACTAATTCATGGATTTACATTACTCTAAACACTTAGAAGAGACCACAGCTTTCTGAACATTTTTCACATTGACCTGGGTAGCTCCTCCTTGTTCTGACCAGTAATCCGGCAGATGTCATACAGACATTAAGGAAGGTGTTTTTCCTCCTGACACTGTCAAATCAACACAAAATTCCCAGACTTGCCTATGAGTGGAGATTTAATGTGAACTGTTGTACAACAGCACCCCCTTTAAGTTTTGAATGAATTCATGTAATGGACTTCCTCCTGCAGACATGTGAACCTTTCCCCTTTCTAGTGGGAATGAATATCCCACTCTGAGACTGGGCACAGAAGCTGCCTAGGGGCTACCAAAGAGCCCAGTTACCACCTGACTTTCTTTAAGTTCTGGGAAACTGAATTGTGTACTCAGGAAAAATCCTGAGTCTTCTCTCAGGTGAGACTAGCTATTGGATATTCACTCTCTACAGCTGTTACTTAGCATCTATAAAGACAAAAATAACAACATCAAAATAACAAAATCAAAAATAACAAAAATAAAAAATAACAAAACAGAGTCCAAGTCCACCTCATGTCACTGATGCTATAAATCTATGTCTTCCTAAAAATCCTGCTGTTCTGTTTTTCTTTAACTCTTTGAGTTCTCTGCAATACAATACTATATTTCTAACATATACACACCTTTCTTTGGAATTCAGTTGTGGTATCAAGTTTTCAAAATTTAATTTTGTCCAAACTAATGTCCCTAGTGTATATCTCAAGGCCTCTTTTACCCCACCACCTTCAAAAGTATGTGTGTGTCTCTCTTGAGCATAGCCTTTACCCTGGGAGGCTTTATTTCCTCTGGATGTCCATTTCTTTTCTTTTTAAAGTTATTATTTATTTTGTTTATAATTTTAGTTTAAAAATTTTTTATGGCACTTGGGGTTTGAACCTAGGGGCCCTCACATACTTTGCCAGTGCTCTACCACTGGGCTTGACTCCCAGACCAGTTGTTTATTTTTTATTTTGAGTCAGTGTCTCGCTAAGTTACACGGGCTGCTTCTGGCTTCCATTCACGGTCCTCCTGCCTCCACCTCCTGAGTTGCTGGATTGTGCCACCACACCTAGCTACTGAGTGTTCACATCTAGCAAGTCTCTGTAACAATGCACCTTATTGTATCCCTCTGTTTTGGAAACTAGGATGTGGCTAGCAGGTGTAACTTCTCATAATAGCTTAGTTCCAGAATTTTACTGTAAGAACTGTTGAATGTCCCTTCAGAGGCTCACTTTTGAGTTCTACTTTAGACTTTTATCTTTAATTCTTTCAGGTTAATAATTGTTCATTACATTGTATTAGCCACATAGAGTTCAAACTACTAATACCCACGCAATAAGATATTAAGATTCGTCAAGGGCAAGTGAATGCTTAGAGCTTTCTGACGGGAATATTTTTTGTTTCAAGTGGATGTCTTCTGCTTGGCCACCCAGGTTCTTCCTTTGGCAAATGGGGTTCTTTCCATCTAATTTCATCTAGATTAGAGGCAACAGAGAGAAATCCTTCTGAAGAGATAAACTTTTTGCCTTTTCATTTTGTTCCATCCTCTGCTGTAAGCACCAGAATGTACTGTCTATTGTATAAAGTCTGACTTTGGTAACACTTCATCTACAGGATAGTAAAGTTTAATACTGCTTATTCTGAAGTAATCACATCTAACCGATAAACATTGCTCTTAGAGATTTATAAGTTGAAAATTTATGTTATTATTTTATTACATGTACACTAAACTAGCAACTTGGAAGTTACTGCAATTAACTTGGTTTCAAGGAAATGTTTAGTTTTTTAAAAAATAAACTCAAAGAATTAAATTGCTTTTTATAAAAGGCCCAGTAAACATAATGGCCTAAGTGGAAATGAGGACAATGGATGGAATCTGAACTTGGACATCTTAAGATTGTTAGCATGGTGGGAAAGGAGAAAGAAGAATATTAAAATAAGGGGCCCTGTCAGGTAGGACTTTCTGACTTTGAGATTTTAGGGGCAGCACAAAAAATTCTGGGTGGTAAGGGCAGTAATCTATTTTCAAAAATGCTAGGCTGAATGGAGGAGACAGGACTAGTTTTGGAATTCTTGACATTTTCCTCACAGAATTTTAGATTTGGTGGTCAGGATTCAGTAGATGACAGAAGTGGGCATACAAAGGCCAGGAGAGATGACCCTAGACAGAAAACATTTATTAAAAAATATTTGCAGCTTATAAGAGGTACAAAGAATAGTTAAGTCCACCCATGCTGCCTCCTCCAACTTAAAGACAATTGCCTCTCCCAAAACAATTAGCCAGTGAAAACCCTATGAGGGGCCCTGTGGTTAGACACGACTCCACAGCTCCTCACAACAACAGCAAGTTTCACACTATGGGCTAGGGTTTAGCTCAGTTGGTAGAGTGCTGATCTGCACACTCTGAGGCCCTGGGTTCAATCCCCAGCACTGCAAAAATGGGATCAGGACCTGGTAGCCCATTCCTGAAACAGCCAGCCATTGAAAATCTTATGAAGAGCAGAAAAGCACTGGCATAGTGCCAGGGGTGGCAGCGTTGGGAGTGTTTTGTTCTGATGTACATAGGGTCGCTGTGACTGGACTTGAGGGCACCTAACAATAACAACAGGTTCACACTCACCTGTGTAGAAGCAAGGATTACTTCAGAAGAAATTTAGATTCTGAGAGTGAGATGTAGAAACCCTACAGATAAAGAAGTGATGGTTTGGAGAGACCACAGTTGTGCGAGGAGATAGCCAGCTTTATTTCCAGATTCCAC
>VMDO01004900.1:0-118554 GCA_007922755.1 Pedetes capensis
AAAAAAAAAAAAAAAAAAAAAAAAAAAAAAAAAGGGTCCCAGGGTGCAGCGTGGTGATTCAGCACCTACCAAACAAGCAGGCACAGGACCCTGGGTTCAAACCCCCATAAAAAAAAATAAAATAAAAATAAAAAAAAGAAAAGAAAAAGGAAAAAAAAAAGAAAAAATAAAATAAAATTCCAGACCTCACGCATACACACTCCCACATCCATATAAAAACTCTTGTAGTCAGGTGCAGTGATGGACGCCTGGAATCCCAGTGGCTTGGGGGATGGACGCAGGAGGATCACAAGCCAGAGATCTGTGCAGCCCAGCAAGACCCTGTCTCAAAAAGCAAAAAATATATGGGCTGGGGGCACAGCGTGTCGGTCCAGCTCCCACAAAGGAAGCAGGCTCAAGACCCTGGGTTAACCCCCATTAAAAAAAAAACACTTTTATGTTCTTGGAGGTGGAGTCTGAACTGAGGACACCCAGTTCGACCAGGTGGAGTCAATACTACAGTATGCAGTGCTCCCTGTAGAGCTCAGGGTGGCAGTATTTCCACACAATCCTCAATAACAGTCGGTTTTATTGGGTCAATATAGCAAAATGCTTCATAATAACCTGGATTTAATTGGGGTCCCGAGTGCCCAAAGAGACTGTTCCACGAAATATTCTGTGACTATTGTATTGTTCGAGAGGCAGTGGAACCTGTGGGGTTTTCCCTGGAGTTCTCCCTGTCCCACGTAGATCGGGCGCCAATTCCCCAAATCAGAGATTTCCTCCCCCAAACCTATAGCATGGGGGGAATATGGCTGCTATCGTGGAGTTTTTTTATTGCAGGGCTTTCCGCCCACTTGGGAGGACCATATCCTCTTGTGGGAGGGATGCTCTCCCGCCGACCCAGATGAAATATGAAACAGATTTTGTTGTGTTCTGTGATTGCGCTCAGAACTGCTCTGGTTGTTGCTAATTGTGCCACTAGGCTGTGCCGAAAAGGAGCTCTCTGTCCGCATGGGGCTCAGTCGCCTCCACAAACCCCAGATTTCTCCACAGTACAGTGGGTTGATTTGGGCTCACCTCTGGTGTGTCTGGGACCCAGGTATATGTGTGCCCATATATCTGTGGAGATCACGTCTGTACACCCGACCCGCCACAACAGGAGGGAGGGAGCCGCATCTCAGCTTAGACGCATATCACTGGCACCGGTTTCCCCGTTTGCTCCGTGGCTACTACAGATGGCGATTCCGTGTGCCACCTCAAACTGACTCACCCGGAATTTGTAGTTTGTGTCCCGCAGGCAGGGTGAGAGTGTGCTGCCAAGGTTGCACTCCGTGTTGGGTCCGGCCCCCATGGGTGCGGGTGTGCGAAGTCCCCTCCAAGTCTCCGGGATTCTATTCGCCATCTGTGTGATGGTGAAATGGTGGCGGTCCTGCTGCTGACCACTGTGTAGCTCCTCTGAAGCCAAATCCTTGATTTCAGTGTAGGTCTAGTTTCATTCTCTATCTCTCAAACTAAATTATCACTCTTTCTATTTATTCAATTTGAGTTTTAAACCCCTAATCGAGGCTTCCCATTACTCCGGAACAGAAGGCGTGTGTTATCTGTCCGCCATCTTGACTCCTCGCGCTTATATGAGTTTATAAACTGGGTATATTCTCGGCTTTTTGGTTTGTGTGATTCTCTCTTTAGTCCACCAGCCCAACTCCAAAGGGGCTAGGGGCTACGGAGGCGATAGATTTTGTTTCTCTTCTCTGGGGTGAGAAAGGGGGGGGCGATCCAAAACTTGTAGATTGTGTCCCGCAGGCAGGGTGACAGTGTGATGACAGGGTGACAGGCAGGGTGACAGTTGCACTCCATGTTGGGTTCGGCCCGCATGGGTGTGTGTGCGAAGTCCCCTCTGAGTCTCCAGGATTCTATCCACGGTCTGTGTGATGGCAAAATGGTGGAATGGCAGTCCCACTACTGACTTCTGTGTAGCTCCTCCAAAGCCAACTCCTCGATTTCAGTGTTTGTCCAGTTTCATCCTCTATCTCCCAATCTAAATTATCACTGTTTCTATCTATTCAATGTGAGTTCTAAACCCCTAATCGAGGCTTCCCTTTACTCCAGGACAGAAGGCATGTGTTATCTGTCCACCATTTTGCCCCCTCTCCCTCTATTCTTATTTTGTCATGTATCTTTAAGTTTTCTTCTTCTAGTATCCTCCTTAACCTATAAAACAAAAATCAAGTGTTATCCACTCTGAAGCATTAACTCTTCCCTCAATGTTGGTTATCTCTTGAGTTGCTTCGATGTGTTAACTTATTGGTTGCTGTGTCAGAGAAATTGACTGAAACAACTCATGGGAAGGACTGCCTATTGGGGGATCACAGTCAGAGGATCTTAGTCCATAGAGGCAGGAAAGTGGAATGGCAGGGCAGGCATGGCGGGGCAACTAGTAGTGAGGCAGGTGGTAGATGACCTCAAGTTATGGCAAATCAGGAGGAGCAAGCAACTGGAACTGTGGGTCTGGGTAAAAACCTCTAAAAGTCCACCCCCAGTGACCTACTTCTGCAAAATTAGATCATGCCTCCCAAAGATCCATAACTTCCCAGGATAGTACCACCCACTGGGGACCACATATTCAAATACATGACCTTTGTGGGACATTTTAGAGTCAAACCATAACATCCCACAATTTCTGATCATCCTTTTAAAGCAAGTCATTCTAGTAAGTGATCTGCACTCTTCATGATTGTTCCTAGAATAAATGTTCTCATCTTTACTTCTCATAAGCAAAGAGTGATGTTGGGTCATTCTGGATGCTAGTCAGGAATGTGATTTATTCAGTCATCTGGACACTTTGCCTCTCCTCATATTTTTGCTGTATTGCCATAATTTTGGGCAGGAGAGATTCACCAAAAGACAAAAGTTGTCTGATGTAAGAATATTTGGGAGCTAATGCTTACCTCCTTGAAATTTCCTTTTTAGGAATCTCCTAGAATCTGGGGTTTCCAAAGTTCATTACGCTGAGCATCTCTGTTGGTTTTTGATCACTTCCACCTCCTCACCCCCCGTAAAATATATGGAAAATTAGGCAATGTTTTTCCACTGAGATAATGAATAAATTATAATGTAGCGTCTTGTGATATGGCAAAAATATGGCCTTCTTAACTACATGGCCAAATACTCAGAAGTATTTTTAAGTATCCAGTGTTGTGTAGTCATTCAAACAACCTTAAACATTTGGTGTTTTAAAACAGCTAGTTTATTAAAGGTGGGTAGTTCCATAATTATCTCTCACAGGATATTTGTTCAGATGAGAAAATAAGGCTAGCTGTTGAATTAAAGGAGACCAAAGACGGAGGCAGGAATGTGGGTTGGGAGTCAAAAGATGGACCATTAAAAAATTCAACTGTAATAGAAAAACTAGGAGGGAGTATCAGAGAGCCTAGTTAAATAGGCAGTATTACAGCCTTAGTTTATTCCAGTTGGGTCTACTTCTCTAATTTCCCTATACACATGGCTAAATTATCTTCGAATGTTGAGCTTGCATACCTTACCTCATGCTGTTCCTTTTGTACTGATTTTCTGTTCTGGCTTGAAAACTGCATATCTTATAAATTCTTTGTCCAATGTCACTTTCTTTATAAAGCACCCCTCAATGTCTGTAGTGTGCTATAATATACATTCTGGAACCAAAAATGCTTGGATTCAAATCCTAACTCTGTCTCTTATTAGCTATGTGACTTTGGACAAGTGACTGATCTTTCTATGCCTCAGCTCCTTGATACACAAAATAGAAACAATTATAGTGAATATTCCATGATGGTGTTGTGATATGTAATAGTTGGCACATATAATGCATTTATAACATTGTTTGATGAATGGTAACTACATTAGTATTTTTTCCCAAGGTAGAGTTACTTAATTCTTCTGGACTCATAATATATTCTCTATGATAATGATTATCACAATGTGGTGATTATTTTGTTTACATGCCTGTCTGCTGTGGGCTTATAGAAGAAAAAAGGACAACACTGTTCTGTCTTCCATAGCATCTCATTTGATGACCTGTAGTGAAAATTTAATAAATATTTAGTGAATCAATGAATGAACTGTGGGAAGTTTTGGATTTTATTTAAAGATGAATTAATAAGGGGTCCAAGATGAAATTATTGTTTGGAAAATTAGGTAAGGTGATTACCCAAATTACACAGTCATTTGTAATTTTTAAATTTTAATCTTTGACTGTATTAAATGTCTGAATCCATACATACTAAAGTGAAATAAGGAAATGAAGATTTATTGAACATTCTCTATGTGCTATATACTTTATAATCACAATAACTGACCTCTTTAAGCTGTTATTACCATTATATTGTTGAGGAATCAGATTCAAGAAAGTTTAATAATAAATATAAGACAAGAAATTAATGAGTGATAGATATAGATTTCCAAGCCATATAGTCAAACTGTAGAGTCCAAAGTATCTGCTTTTTTAAATGTATTTTTCCTTTTATTTTTAAATTTTCTTACATTTTCTCCATGAATTTGTCCTTGTTCATTGTTGGTTACTTTCATTGACCTCTCCTGTCATCACCATCAGAGATTTTATAGTTTAGCCATAAATATCCTAGAGCATATGCATCTCTTCCCTTTGGTATCTTTTCTGCACTGAAAGTAAACCATTGTGTCTGATTTGCAAGTCACTAGTCTAAAGCTGGTTTTATGACCAGATAAAAGGAATTCTGACTATCAGCATTCAATTCAGCTTGATAAAATTATCAGACTTTCAACTATGATCTCTGTTTAGCTTTACCATCCTCTATTGATGTGGTATAACTTCACAAGCCACAAAAGACAGCTTCTCCAAAGGCTCTTCAAGTTGAAGAGGAAATAGATCTGTTTTCCCTCCTAGATTCTCCAGCCCTACCATCAGTTTCAGACTGGACTGCTGAAGAAAACAGCCCCTCTGCTCCTCAGTGCTGAAAGTCTCTTTGCCTCCCATATAGAGAAGTTCTCATTATTAAATCTTTCTCTTTCCTGAGTACTTCCTGCCTGAACAATTTCCTAATAGTACCTATCCTCTGCTCCCACGTTCTTTCTGATGCATCTACATCTTCAATACATCTGGATTCTGATTGTCTTTGAGGCTTTCATCCTATTTCTCAGATGTAATTTCTCTAAAGTAGGATTCATTTCACCCTGTGTCCCTCCTGGCATGTAGAATACTTCAACTACACAGACTGCCCGAGTTTTGTTTCTACCAGTGAGGAATTTGGTTTCTCCATGGTCTGTTTTCACATTTTAGAACTTAGTGAATTGAAAAACAGATCAGATCACCACATTATTGAAGTGGTTTTATTTTTTCTTTTCTTTTTAGTTACAATACTTTGATGTCTGAAAAACCTTATGTAGTGCTTGACAGCAAAAACTGGAGGGTAAATTTCTACTCTTACAAAGGTGTATCTATTTCAAAGACATAGTAGGTTAACTAGATTACTTACTTATGGATAACAAATATGTGATATCTCAGGGGCAAACACTAGCTCAGAAATTAAATTATGGATTCCTATGCAGACCTCTTTTCTCCTCACTAGTTTTGGAATAATGGCATATTTTTAGGTGGTGAAGTCAATTAAGAGAATTATAATACTATAGGCATAATCATTTCACAGATACTGCTGTTATGTTTGATACATAAGTCATTCATTCATAGAACTGACAGATTTTCCATCAGTGGTAAATTTGAATGGATTTCCAAGATATCTTCTTGCCTCTACCTTCATCTTTCTCCTAAATCTATGAACCAGAATGAGCTTGTTAAAGTTAACTCAGATAATCTTATTCATTTGTTTGCTCTTCAGTGGCTTCCCACTATTTACCATCTATGACATGACTTCAACTTTCTCTTCCTTTCATATACATGTTGAATGCTCTGCCATTCCTTGGACTTAACAGGCTCTTTCTTGCCTTAGCATCTTTGTTGGCTCTTCCTGGATCACTCTACAGTATTCTTTGGACTCAATTCTTTTCAGATCTTTACATTCTGTATTGGAGTTTTTGTGATCACCCTATTTAAAAGTTATAAAACTCAGTGTTTCTACTTCCTTTTCTATTTTGGCTTTCTCCATCATCTATCATGGTACCTATGATGCTTACATAAATACTTTATCTGTATTTCTCCACTAAAATACATACTCAGCTTGGCCAGAAACTTTATCATTTCTTCACTGCTTTATTCACAGCAGAACAGTGTCTGGTATATAGTAATTATTTCTTGAATGAATGGCATAGCCTAGAATTTTGGCATTCTTTATATACATTTCCTCTGGATTGTCTGATGGACTGTATTGAAAGGGCCAGGTAGGTGTTGTTTGGCTTATTTCTTTTCTTGAGGAGTCTGTCAGCAATTTTAATCTGTCATAAATATCCAGGGCAGTGCTCAGATCTGACTCTTAGTGGGATCTATCTCTGAGATGGGCATTTTTTTTGAGTTCATAAAATAGCCTTTTTATTTTGGAATAGTTTTAAATTTATAGGAAAGTTACAAGATTGTACAGAGAATTGCTGTAAATTCCTTATCTGTTTTTCTCTCTTTTAAAAACACTACTTTATTGAGTTATGATTGACATTTAAAAAGTTGTATAGATATAAAGTATGCAATTTGATGGGCTTGGATACAACTATATGCCCATGAAACTTTCACCACACATATACACAATGGAACATTATTTGGCAGTAAAGAAGAATGAAATTATGTCATTTGCAGCAAAATGGATGAATGGGAGATCATAATCATTTTAGGTGAAATAACCCAGACTCAAAAAGAGAAGAGAAAAGATTTCACTCATAAGTGGGAGCTAGATCTACCTTAAAGGGAATACACGCATACACACACACACACACCCCTCTATATATCTAAGAGGACCAATGGTGGGGAGGGGACTAGTGGGAGACAGAGAGAGGTGGGATAGCTGGGAGGGAGAGAGGGAGCAACATAGTGGGTAAAGGGAGATGATGAGTACACAATACAGAATGCTATTTTGTGAAAATCCCATGATGAATCTTACTGTACTGTATTCAATTAAAAATCATGTCATGAATATGTACAGTTATCATTATGCTTAATCAATTTTTGTAAGCTGTTTAAGGAAATGAAAGTATTAACAACACTAATTTGATAATTGTACACTGAATATATGAACTGAGCTATCACTGTGTACCACAAAAATATGTATAATTAAAATACTAGTTAATAAAAAAGAAGAAATTTTTCACTGCAATTGATGCCAAAAACCTATTTATCACTTCCAAAATTTTCCTTCCACTCTCTTATTTTGTGGCAAGAACACAACATAGGATATACTGTCTCAGCAAATTTTAAAGTACATAATATAATATTATTAACTATAAGAAATATGCTATGAATTAGATCTCTAGGATTTACTCATCTTGTCTAATTTTATGCACTTTGACTAATATCTCCTGTTTCCTCCCTCTCTCCAGCATTTAGTAACAAATACTGTATTATGCTGATTATATGATGGATCTGAAATAGTGAAATGCATAGAAGCAAAGAGTATTTGTTCTTCTTTGTCTGGCTTATTTCACTTAGCATAATGTCCTGTAGGTTCATCCCTATTGTCACAAATGGCAGGATTTCCATTCTTTTTTAAGGCTAAATAATATTCCATTGTACGTATATAGCACATTTTCTTCATCCATTCATCCTTCTATGGGATTTAGGTTGTTTCCATGTCTTGTCCATTGTGAATAATGCTATAATGAAGAGGGATTTGAGTCCTTGTTCTTTATCTTTCTTTCTTAGCTTTTTTTCTTTCTTACAACAATCCCATATGTAAATGGCATTCCGGTCCATCCCCAGTAGTCTCATTGGATCTTCACATCAATTGTGTACACAGAAGGAAGAAATGAACCTAACACTAATTGAATATTACATAGTGCCTAGAACTGATGAACTTTTGAAGTGCTTGTCTCATTTATCCATTAGCCATAGGATGGAGGTATCTTTAATCTTGTTTTATAGATGTGTCCCAGAAAATTGTTGACTGGTAACATGCCTGAGATCACACAGTCAGTCAAACCTAAGCCTCTTTACTCTTCCATTTTCTTTCCACTATACTTCCAAAGCCTCTTTTGTGTGGGAATGGATTCATATAAGTCACTTTTTAGGTTTTCTTCTTCCCTGGAGATTTTTCGCTTTAGTCAAAACAAATCATCATAGGTTCTTCATTTTGGTTACTATTTGTCCTTGAGCGCAGACCTATGGACCACAGCAGTTAGACATAATTTGATCAACTGAAAAAAAAAAGTGAACTATGTGGGGTTTTATCTCATTGGGAGAAAGTTACCCCAGAAATTCAGGGCATTGTGCATTGCAGAAGTGAGATTGTCTTCAATATTTGGCTTGACACTTTGACAATGAGCACTGGGGATTTTATTTGGAAAGGACACTGAATGTCCTTTATCCTACAAAAGGAAGATTTAAACTTTTCAAAGGCAGAATCTGAGTTTCTTCTTTGAAAAGGGAGGGCTGATTGGGAGGAAGCAGATCTGTCCCTGGTAAAAGTACACACAACTTACAAAAATAAAACATCTAATTTGGCAAAGTTTTCTCTGTTAGCAGAGTCCAGGACATGTCCTCATCTTATAACCAGCCCAAGCCTGGGGGAAATTCTTAAAATGAAAACAGGGGGCATGCGTGGAGAGGAGAGAGGACAGAGAGCCCAAATTATCAAAATTTGCTTGCTTAACAAGCAGCCAAGAAGCATTGCACCTATTCTATGTGCACCACCACATTTGCTTCCTTGCGTACCCCATTTCACAGAGGGCTGAATAATGGTATAACACCTTCCCACCAGGAATGCATCCCCACACCATCCCCTTGGCATTATAGCATTCTAGAGTAAGAAGCCACAAGTCTGTGGCTTTCATTGCAGAGTTCCCATCCTTGCTCACTGCTTGCTTAATTCTCACTCAGCTCATATGCCGTGAATTTCTTTTCCAGGCAGCCTTCATGTGTTGCCTTTATACAGGAAAGAGATTTCATTTTTCATCTGAGTAAGCTTGTTTTAGTGCTTTCAGGATATACTCATGCAAACATATAAAATATTTTACCACCCAAAAGAATACTTTTAGAACATGTTCAAGTATAAGCATTGCTGGAAGAACGTTTCATGGCAAGCCAACACCAGTTGCTGGGTGTGCGGGAAGGTTTGGAGTGGGCTTGCAACAACATGGAGGCGTGGGGCTTGGTGAAATGTGCTTAGGGATTTATATGTCATATTATTTGGGAAATGACTATTATGGTTGTGGAGTTTCTGTAAACAATTTTTTTGTAGAAAAGCAACAACAGTGAAAAGAAAGGAATAAACAAAAGAAAGAAAAGAAAAAAGAAAGAGGGGGAAAGATGGCATCTGATTTTAGAGCCAGAAACACCTGGTTACAAATGTCAGCCTTGTCCTCTATTTTTTATGTGACCTTGCATGTTCCATTTATCCTCTCTGAGTCTCATTTGCCTTATCCAAAATAACTGGGGTAATAACCTCTCCCTAAAAGAGTTTCACATATAAGCAGAAAATATATAATACATGTTTCTTCCCTTCCTTCATAATTCCATCCTACTTTGGTGGCTTATGGGTTCTCTGGGTGTAACTGGGTGGATTTTCCTTTCCCTCCCACTTTATAATCAAATTAACTCATTCTCTTTTCATTCCTTCTCCTTGAAGACATACTTTCAGCTGTGAGATCTGAAGTGGATATACTACAGGTTAAATCCTGAGGGGATCCCAGTACTGAAAGTTGCGTAGTGGTCCACTGTTAAATATTAAAGCTAAGCTAATATAGTCGTGCATTGCATAATGATATTTTCCCTAACACTAAGCTGCGTAAACCATGTTGATTTTACTGAATAGAGTAGGTGTGTAGTAACCTATCCCATCTCTATTTGTGTAAGTACAGCCTATGATGTTTGCATAACAATAAAACAGGCTATTTCTCAGGATGTATCTCCTTCATTGAGTGATGCATAATTGTATTTATATTGCACTCTAACCTTTTAGAAACAGTTTTACATCTTCCTGTTTTTACAGTTATTCTTTGAAGTAGTTATTAATATCTGTTGTGACTCTATTTTCCGGGTGAGGAAATTGAAGCTCTGAGAAGTTACAGGACTCGGCCAAAGTCACACAGCTGGCAACACTGGAGTAAGCATGGGCTTCGCCAGTGCACCTGACAGTAACAAATAGGCTTTTCAGGTACTGACCTTAACTCCTCTCTGTTCTGCACGCTACCTCCTTGCAGCCACTGGCTCTGTCCATTCCCTTGTATCATTAGGATTTCCTGAGGACTCTTAAGTTCTCACAAACATTCTCTTAGCCACTGCTTGGTGCTGGCCACATTTCTACTCTCCAGGTTTGTTTTATTTTGGTTCATGTCTGCTGCCTGAATAGAAGCCTTGTGAAGGTGCCTCCTTGTTGCCATGGCTACTGGTGCTGACTGTCAAAGGAGCTCCTATCCAGGGTGCCTCTCCTTGTGCTTACAAAGTCACAGCTGCTGCCACTCAGTCCTTATGCTGCCTAAGCTGTGGTTATCTTGTTCAGGGAAACTCTGTAGTGAGACCACCCAGGTGGGAGAAAAGCCTCCTCAATGTTTTGTGTTAAATTCCCATCCTTAAGCTTTGGTACTGCTTTCCTCTCAACACCAGTGGTTTAGGGAGCTTAAGGAAACAGTATTTTTAGTACTAACCCCCTTGAAAGTCCCAGGGAGGTCTTATTAAGGAAAGGGTCATTCTAGGTACCTGATAACATACTGACCTTGGGATCAACCTCTGGCTCCAGCCAGGGATCATTAACTGATGTGCTTGACGGAGTATTTTTTATCTTTCAGTGAGGTTTCTCCTCTGAGTTTCCTTTGTCCTCTAAGCAAATAAGCTACCTTCTGATGGTCCCTACCTATCTTTAAGCACAGCTGAATCTTTCACTGACCAAAACTTATGTCCATGTAGAGACCTCTGCCATTTATATATTACTGCAGCAATGCCATGACTTGGATTTTAAAAATCAGTAACTATTCAGAAACAATTTGCAGAAATAACACTGAATTATCAACTGTTTATTTTGCCAACTGAGGAAAATAGCAAGACCAAACAAAATCAAAACAATAGCCATTTACTAGATGATACAGAAAGAGTTGAACCTTTGCCAGCTTTCTAATAATACAGGATTTTAACACCAAAAAGGAAAAGCATAATATAAAAATAAAAGATTAATCTTTAATTGAGTAGTTTTTATCAAAAATCCATACACTGTTCTTTCTCAGTCTCCCATTTTGCTGCTATTTTGGAATTATTCTATTGCTTCTTTTGCTATTCACAATAAAACTATGAGTTAAGAGTTTTCACTATCCCTATTTTACAACTGTAGAAATTCAGGACCAAAAAGATTGGGCATCTTTGCAAAAGGACAGAGAAAATAAGAAGGATTGTTGTTGTTGTTAGGTGCCATTCAGTCAATATCAGACTCATAGTGACCCTACGTACACCTGGTGAAACACAATTATCAGTGCTTCTCTGCTATTCATAGGGTTTTCAATGACATTGTTTTTCAGGAGTGGGTTGCTGGTCCTTCTCTCAAGTCTACAGCACCTGGTGTTCCCAGGTGATTTCCTATCCAAGTATTAGTCAGCCTGATCCTGCTTAGCTTCTGAAATCTGATAGGATTGGGCACCACAGTGGTACTGCTGGGCTTAAATACAAGCTCTCCTGTGCCATACATACCTTTGTTTGGTGGCTTAAGCAGCTGAAGATGATGGGTATTGTTGTTGTCAGATGCCGTGGAGGTGGGGTCCAACTCATTGTGACCTTATGTACAACAGAAGGAAACGTTCCCTGACACTGTGCCTTGCCCAGCTCTATGTCAGTGCTTCTCTGCCATTCATAGGGTTTTCAATGGCTGATTGTTTCAGGAGTGGGCTGCCACCACCATTTTTGTGGTGCTGGGGATTGAAACAGGGCCTCAGGGAGTGCAGAGCAAGCATTCTACCAACCGAGCTAAACCCCAGACCCTATGCTGGGGATACTAAACTAGAGTTAAGTCTGCTCATGTGTTTGGAATTTTTGAATATTTAAAATCAGTTTCTTTAAAATAGTAATTCTTTATTATTTTTCATCAGTATGGTATTTTGGACACATATGTATTATTAAATATGCATATATTTTTTTAAAATTTATTATTCTGAATAACCAGTATTATAATTTACATACAAATTATTTTATCCTTATAATCCCTGAGGGATATAGTATAGAACAAAATAGATTTGTTATTGTAATTCTGAATGTTGCAAATGTCTGGCTCTTTGTGTATGCTCATAAAAAAATGGACAATCATGAAATATATTTAGATTCGTTTTGCTTACCATTAGATTTTCTTCTCCATCCCATTCTTCATAAACTTTTGTATTACCTTGCCTTTTTTTTCTTTTCTCTTTTCTTTCTTTCTTTTTTGTTTTGTTTTCTTTTCTTTTCTTTCTTTTTTCTTTTTTTTTTTTTTGCAGTCCTTGGAGCACCACATTTGCTCAGGGCCTCATCCATACTTCCATAATTTGCAAGTGCTCTACCACTGGTATGCACCCCAAGCTTCGTTTTTATTTTTCATTGTGAGACAGGATCTCACTAAGTTGTGCAGGCTGCCTCTGGCTTTCAGTTTGTAGTCCTCCTGCCTCTGCCTTCTGAGTCACTGGGATTACAGGTGTGTGCCACCACACCCAGGATTCCCCTGACTTTTTATTTGAGATCATGCCTAGGGGATCATTGGGAATATCTTCAGGTGTTCTTGTTGATCAGCCTGAAGACTTCCTTATATTGGAAAGGCTCCTTTAGTCCAGTTAACACCAAATAGTCCAGTTGACACCAATTGTAAGCATGTACAAAATGGTTTATTTTTGGTGGAACTGGGTGGAAGAGATGGAGAAAATGACTTGCCATTTGTAGATTTAACACTTGGTGTTTCTATTTTTTAATGAGTCACTCTGGAGGTCAGTGCTGTGTGGTCACTTGTAATTTTTATAGAACATCAATTTGAATCAAGTGTACGAACTGCAAGGACTGCCTAGCATCTATATTTTAAAATGGTTATTGTTTATACCTAGTACATGGTTTTACTGACTGACTTATTTGGGGCTGGGGGTTTAGCTCAGTTGGTAGAGTACTTGCTTTGTGTGCTCTGAGGCCTTGGGGTCCAATCTCCAGGACCACAAAAAATGGGAGAAGGACCTGCAAGCCCACTCCCAAAGCAATCTGCCATTGAAAACCTTATGAATAGCAGAAAGGCACTGACATAGTGCCAGGCATGGCACAGTGTTGGTGAGTGTTTTAGTAAAAAAGTAGGGTATTCACAAAAGTCTTAGTTGAATCCTTCTCAAATATAAAGATTGTATAGTATATTGGAGCCCATTTCTGCTAAAATTATATTGAAAGATCTACTTTCACACTGCTTTGTTTTTGGAATTGTATGTATTATCTTTGGGAAATTTATTCCCTTAAAGCTGAAACTCTTGAAAACTATCTTCTTTTGGTGGTTCACATATTTGTTTTTAGCTAAAGAATATAAGGAGAGCTTGAAACCAAGAAACTTAAGAGTACGAGTTTTGTCACTTCATTGGCTTTTTTTTTTTTGTGGTACTGGGCTTTGAACTCAGGGCCCCACACTTGCATGCTTTGCAAGTGCTGTACCACTGAGCTGCACCCTCAGACTTTTTTTGTGTGTGTGTGCTTTTTGAGGCAAGGTCTAAGTTAAGCAGACTGCCTCTGGTCTCGAACTTGGGCTTCTCCTGCCTCTGCCTCCCAAGTTGCTGGGATTATAGGTGTGTGCCACCACACCCAGCTCATCACTTCTTTGTTTAAAGGGAAAATATTTCAACTTCTCATCTTATAGTGATACCATGATCCAGATGTATTGATATTCTGCCACCAAATATTTATTTGCTGACGAAAGACAAATTCTTGCCAAGAAAAGACATATCCTTGAAGCTCTTTGATTTTCCAGGTGGAAGGACATCTATTTTCTTCTAAGCTGGGGTCAGAGAAGGTCACTTCCATTTTTCTCTTGCTCTTTCCCAAGAAGCTTTTCATGATCACAGGAAAGTTTATGAGAACATTGGTAATTGGTTTTCTCTACTGGGGAAATATCCCTTGGGACTGTATGGAATGAAGGATGAAATGATAGAGGTGGGAGGGACAGAGAGAAGGGAAGATTTTTTTTAGAACATCATCTAGAACACAGTAGAATTTTATAAGGGGAATTTTCAGAGTTTGGTAAAGTTCAGTAATTTCTCAGAAGACCAAGTTGTCTGGGATTGATGAGTGAATATATTCCTTTTTGGAAAAACTGATATCTTCCCACCCTCGTAATTCATGATTTTCTAATTATTTATGAGAGCTTGAGACATCAGTTCTTTGAAGCAATCTATTGTTGTTAGGTGTTATCAAGTTGGGTCTGACTCATAAGGACCCTATGTACAACTGAACGAAATACTCCCTGAGACTGTGCCATGGACATGATTTTTTTTTTTTTAATGTTTAAGCCCATTGTGGCAACCATTGTATTAAGCCATCTAGTTGAGGGACGGGTGGGCGGGCGGGCAGGCGGGCTGGCTTTCTTTCTTTCTTTCTTTCTTTCTTTCTTTCTTTCTTTCTTTCTTTCTTTTTTATTGACCTGCTACTCTCCCAAACAAGATGTCCTTCTCCAGGGATTGGTCCTTCCTGATGACATGCCCAAAATATGTGAGATGCTGTCTACCCACCGTTGCTCCCAAGAATAACTCTGGCTGCACTTCTTCAAGGACAGATATGTTGGTGCTTTTGGAAGTCCATGGTATATTTAATATTTGATTCCAGCACCATAATTCAAAAGCACCAGTTCTTCTCCTGTCTACTTTATTCACTATCCAGCTTTCACAAGCACATTATGTGACTGAAAATGTCATGGCATGACTCAGCTGCACCTTTGCCTTTAATGTGACATCTTTACTTTTCAACACTTTAAAGAGATATTTTGCAACAGCTTTTCTCAAAGCAATACATCTTTTGATTTTTTGATTGCTGCTTCTGTAGGTGTTGATTGTAGAACTTAGTAAAGCAAAATCTTGGACAACTTCAATCTTCTTCACTTATCGTGAAGTTGTTTACTGACCAAGTTATAAGGAATTTTGCTTTCTTAATGTTGAGGTGCAATACATACTGAAGGCTGAGCACTTTGTTCTTCATCAGTAAAATGTTTCAAATCATCTTCACTTTCAGCAAACAAAATTGTATCACCTGCATGATGCATGTTGTTACTGAGTCTTCCTTCAATCATGATGCTGTGTTCTTCTTCACAAAGTCCACTTTCTTGGATTATGTGCTCAACCTAGAGATTGAAGAAGAGGTATGGTGAACGGATATAGCCCTGTCACACACCCTTCCTGACTTTAAACCAAGCAGTGTTTCCTTATTTTGTTTGAATGATTGCCTTCTGGTCCATGTACAGATTCCTCAGGAGTACAATTAAGTGTTCTGGTATTCCCATTCTTTACAATGTTATCCATAATTTGTTGTGATCCACTCAGTCAAATACCTTTGCATAGTCATTAAAACATAGACATCTTTCTGATATCCTCAGCTTTGGGCTAATATTCATCTTATGTCAGCAATGATGTCCCTGGTTCCATACCTTCTTCTGAATCCAGCTTGACTTTCCAGCACTTCCCTATCTACTGATGCAGTCACTTTTGAAAGATCTATTGCAAAATTTTACTTGCATATGATAACTAATTATATCATTTGATAATTTCTGCATTTGCTTGGATTCCCTTCTCAGGAATAGACACAAATATGGATCCCTCCTAGTCAGTTGGCCAGGTAGCTGCTTTCCAAATCTCTTGGTATAGAGAAGTGAACACCTCCAGTGCTGCATCTGTCTGTGGAAATATCTCAGTTGGTATTTCTTCAATTCCTGGAACTTTGTGTTTCACCAATGCCTTCAAGGCTGGCTCCACTTCATCCTTCGGTACCACTGGTTTCTGATCATATGCAACCTCTTGAAATGGTTGATCATCCACTTATTCTTTTTGGTATAATGACTCTGTGTATTCCTTCCGTCTTCTTTTGATGTTTCCTGCATTGTTTAATATTTTCCCTGTAGAGTCCTTCACTGTTGCCACTTGAGGCTTGATTAATTTCTTCAATGCTTTAAGCTTGAGAAAAACAGAGCATGTTCTTCCCTTTTGGTTTTCTATCTCTAGCTCTTTGTACATGTTGTAATATTTGATTCTGTCCTCTCAAGCTGCCCTTTGAAATCTTGTTTAGTTCTTTAACATCATCAATTGTTACTTTTGCTTTAGCTACTCAACATCTAGGATAAGTTTCAGAGTCTCTTTTGACATCTAATTTGGTCTTTTCTTTTTTCCTGTCTTTCAAATAACCTTATACTTTCCTCCTGGTTTATGTCATGCCACAAATTGTCTGGTCTTCAATCATTAGTGTCTAACTTATCAACACTGTTTTTAAGATGGTCTCTGAACACAGATGGAACATACTTAAGGTCACACCTTTGCTTATATTCTTGTTCTTCAGGTTCAGTTGTGTCCTGCATCTGAGCAGTTGATGGTCTGATCCACAATTAACACCTCGTCTTGTTCTGACTTCTAATACTGAGCATTCCCATCACAAATGTAGTCGATTTGGTTCCTACATGTTCTATCTGTTGAATTCCATGTGTATAGTTGCTGTTTATGTTGGTGAAAACATGTATTTGCAATGAAAAGGTCATGGGTCTGACAAAATTCTATCATGCACTCCCCAGCACTGTTTCTGTCACCAAGGCCATATTTTCCAACTACTGAGACTTATTCTTTTCTAACTTTTGAATTTCAGTTACCAGTATTTATCAGGACATCCTGATTGCATGTTTGATCTATTTCAGATTGAAGGAGCTGGTAAAAATCTTCTCTATCTTCAATTGTGGCCTTAGTGGTGAGTGTGTAAATTTGAATAATAGTCATATTAACTGGTCTTCCCTATAGGCGTATTGATACTATTCTATAACTGACAGCATTGTAGTTTAGGACAGAACTTGAGATTTTTTTTGATGATGAATGTCCCTTTAATTCTCTTTAATCTGTCATTCTCAGCATTGTAGGCCATATGATTATCTGATTCATAATGGCCCATGACAGTTGATTTTAGCTCACTGATGCCAAGAATGTTGATGTTTATGTGCTCCATTTCCCTTTTGATGATTTCTAATTTTCCTAGATTCATACTATGTACATTCCATGTTTCAGTTATTAATGGGTGTTTATAATTGTTTCTTCTCATTTTGTCTTGTGCCACATCAGCAAATGGAGGTCCCTGGGTCTTTACTCCATTCCTGTCATTAAGGTAGACTCTGCTTTGACAAGCAACTCTTCCCCAGTTGTCTTTTGAGTGCCTTCCAACACAGGGGGCTCATTTTCTGGTACTATATTTGACAGTGTTTCTCTGCTGTTTATAGGGTTTTCAATGGCTAATTGTTTCAGGAGTGGACTGCCAAGTCCTTCTCCCTGGTCTGTCTTAGTGTTAGTCTGGAATCTCAGCTGAAACCTATCCACCATGGGTGACCCTGCTGGCAGCTGTAATACTGATAGCATAGCTTTCAGCATCATAGCAACATGCAAGTCTGCACAGTATGGCAAACTGACTAACATATTAGTTTGCATTTACTCAGCAGCTGATATCTAGGCATCTTCTCACTGTACCCTCTTTTTCTTTCTATTTCATTTAAAATTTTTTTTTGCCAAGAATGCCACTGGCTTGATTGTACTTCAGTCTCTGGAATCTGACTCTACTATCTATTCACATACCCAGTATTCTTGAATAGGTCTGGCATGCCTATTGAGAAAGAACTGGATAATAAGAGCTTAAATCAATGGAAATCTTAAGAATACTCATGGATTTGTGAGGTAAGCTTGACTGTTTCCATGTGATGAATGTATGGAGCATTGAAAAGAATGAAGAACTACTAGTCTTCCTCTTTAACTAGGATCCCAGAATATTGGAGTGTAGTTTTGGAGATGACAAGACTTCAAAGACAGTGTCCAGGAATTTCTGTGCTCACTGTGATGTGTTATATTTCTGCCTTTTGTGTTTTGAAGGTCAAGCACCTTAGGAAAATTGAGATAATTCTAAGGACAATTACTCAAGGGAGAAATAAACTCCCTACCTTAGAGGAGTAATGAGGAATACCCAAAGTTACAAGGCGTTTCATTTACGTCCTTAGTTCTGTATCTGAATAATTGGAGCTAAGTGCATTTCATAAATCAAATGTTTATGATTTGGAGAAAGTAAGCTTGAGCATGTATTTGATATTTTGGGATTAATTCCAGGGAGTGTGATGTGGTACCTTGAAATCATCATGTTAGTGGTTCCACATCAAAATGTTTGAATATTCACACAACATTAGATAATCAAAGCCTTAAGAAGTTTCCAGTGAGTTCAGGTCAGGTTTTACCCCCAGATGAGTCCAGATCACAACAGGTTTTGCTGCAAGATGAGTTATGTAAAGAGGTTTAGACTTCAGAGCTTTTGGATATCCAAATCGCACATGAAAGAGTTTTTGGATCTGTAGCATATCAATTTGTTAGGCATGATGGGAGAAATTGTTCACCATAGGAATTGAGAAACTCTAGAAGATAACCAAGGGTTTCAATTCTGGTTGGAGACCTACTAAATCAGGCCATCTGGGAGTGGGCCAAGAAAAGATGCTTTTAACAAGCTTCCCAGGTGATTCTGATTCATATAAAAATTTAACAACCTCTGTTCTAAAAAAACTTCCAAGGGAGATTGTGAAATTTCCTTTTCTATATATTTAAGAAAATGTTGATTTCTTTAGATCTCTGTAAATAGATAAATTATTTCAACTTTCCATCAAACAATCTCCTGCTGGAGTTAGGATGGACATTCAGGTAGATGAGCTTTTTGGGTTTCTCTGTCACTAGGGAAAAAGATGGCTTGATTGCAAGATCTGTGGGTGATAGATATGTGGTTGTGCTTGGACTTGGGTTCTGCAGATCCTACCTCAGGTTCACTAAGCACTCAAGTGCATCAACACAACTTCTCTTGCATGGCCTGCTGTGACTGTGGCAAGAATGGTTGATTCCTGCTTCCAAAGAGCTGTTGTCACAAAGAGCAAACAGCTGCATATGTTTATGCTCATTAATGCCAGAGCCAGTTCAGCTCAGCACCTTCAGAGCTACATTCAGAGACACATCCTTTAAGAATTTTAAATAAACATTTACTTTTTAACTTTGGTGGAAATAGTAAATTTAAATGCAGAGATACTGCATTTAAATGGAGAGGTAGGGGATCTATTGAGAAAAGAGTGTGGGTAAGATGTTCTGCAAGGTATTGAGATGCAAATATGGTCAGTCTGTTTTTATAAGCAAGAGATTACTTGGGAGGAGGGTGAAGGGACAAGGATGTTGGCATCAAAACATCTCTGACTTTGAATCTTAGTCTTACCTGATCTGCTTCATGACTTTGGGCATGCTAACTAAATCTCTGCAATTCAGTTTTCCCATATATACTAGGGAGATAACATTTACTCCATGGGATTGCTGTATGGATTGGTTCAGCTGCTCCCTATGGAATTTCCTGGAACCATGAACATTGTTTTCTTCACTCTCTCACTTGTGTCCTTTGTGGCTCCGCACTCCTTGCTCTGTCCTGTACCATGTATCTGGTATGCGTTGGTCTTGTAGTGGGCTGTAAGAGCTTGGAGAACATGGAACTCATCCTTCTGATTCTTTCATCTCTGTGTCTGGCACATGCTAGGTAAGTGCTCAGCAAATGTTTTTTGAGAAGAGAGAGGGTGGCAGGAATTACAGACCTTTTGAAGGAAGCAGGCAATGAGCAATAGTATACTGGTAACTAGTGAACTGCTGTTTACCAATAAAAATGGACACGTGTTATTTTAAATTTTACTCATCTTAAGGGTTTATAGCATAAATTTACTATTCATGATAAAATGTACAACACCCTTTATTGTCAAGTCCATCTCAGAATGCTTAACTCTAGGTCAGGGATTGGCAAACTTTGTCCTGTGAGTCAAATTTGACCCACTGCATACTTTTGTACAGAAAATTTTATTGAACATAGCCACACCCAATAACAGCTTTTGCACCACAATAACAGAGTTACACAATTGTGACATAAAGCCCATAAAAACTAAAATATATACTATCTGGCCCTTGACAGAAAAGAGAGTCTATATGTTCTTCTCCCCCCATCACCTTTTTCTTTCTTCTTCTTATTTCTTTTACAACCCTTTAAAATGTAAAAAGCCACTTGTGAGTCATACAAAAATAAACTAACAGCTGAATTTGTCCATTGAGCTGTAGGTTGATGAGCCCTGGTCTTGGTAATCAACAGAAAAATAAATCAAGCCTTAATTTGTAGCATTTGCTAATTTCTGTGGTGTAAATACTCTTACCATGACTCATTTGAAGCTACCAGAAGTATATTCTTCAATATAAAATTGAAGAATGCATAATTTCACTCTTCTCTATAATATTTTCATCATAGAGAATCAATAGACACCAATAACCACAATAGCATAAATAATAATAAAATGTGATATTATAATTAGGAAGTGATGAATTCTAAATACTTGGTACTATTATTTTTAAAATAACTTATTTAATAAGCAGTTTGTGTAATTTTATTTTAAAAAATATTTATGATTAACCACTGACTTACAAAATTCCTGAAAATGTAATGGTTCTTACAAACCAATAAAAGCTGAGTCCAGTACATCCCTAGGACATGGAGTCTGTCTCTATCAGATGTTTGTGTCTTCATAAGTATTGGAGGAGAAAGGTTGGCATTCTAGTTTTCTACTGCATTTCTTTGTCCTGCAGCTTTTATCTAGTTGCAATCCTAGTGACATTCACATAGAACCTTATCCAAGTTGGACTTTCTTCCTGCAAAGGTCCAAACTGAACTAGCAGAGGGGAGGCTGTGAGTGGAAACTCAGAGAAGGAGCCACATAGAGGATAAAGTTGCTAAAATAGTGCTTTTGACCATAAGACACCCTGGTCAGTCCTGCCAGCTCTACTGGTCATCCCAGTGACCTGATTCTTATGCATAGGCTTTACCTGATGGTGTAAATAGAGATGTGGGGAGGAGGAGATGATTTTTTTTGAGTCATTTGACCTCATTTATTGTTGACTACATATTAGTAACTAGACATTTGGCTTCTATGCTTGGGAGGCTTATGCTCTCCTCTATGACAATATGATGCCCTATTATTTGCAATACTACACTTTTAGGGGAGAATAGGGAAGAGTCAAAGCCCGTTGATGCAGTTATTATCATGAGCTGACAACAGGGCAGAACTACCATCCTCCCAGACCTCTCATGCCGAGCTTGTTAATGGGTGTAATTTTGTTAGTCTTGCAGTAAAGAATCTTTAGGTCATTCACACTGTGAGAGGTGAGAAGGAAAATCTAATTTAACAAGGTTGTCACCTTCTTGGAAGCATATTCAAAGTCTTGCTTGCTAGCTGAAGGACTGCAAATAAAAGGGAGGGGTCATTGCTGAAAGCTTTTTTTTTTTTCTCTCTCTCCATTTTAGTTTTCTTCATTTGACAGGGACTTCTGGAAATACTGTCTAAGGAGTGGAGAAAGAAAGATAAAGAGAGAAAAGCTACATTTCTTCTTCTTTTGTTTCCCCTTTCTTTGAAAGCTGTACATGAAGGATCTGTGGTTTTTATGGAGTGGATGAGGTGCTGTGTAGCTCTCAGTGACATTACCAAGGGGAATCAAGGTCCAGAGGTGTGCAGGTGGGGCTGTCAATCAGAGGCAACATCAAAGGCTCTTACAAAAACAAAGGGAAGAAAATGGATGTTTAATCAATAAAGTTACTCTCTGCTTAACCTTTTGCGTTTTAAGCAACATTCACTGGAACCCAGCAACAGAGTCCAATATTTAACACATAAAAGGTACTCAAAATGGAGTACCTTGGAGAGCAGCTGGAAAGTGGAGGGAACCAAGGGTCAAGAAATGGAAAGAGAGAGCCTTGGAGGAGAAGGAGGTCAAATGGATGTTTAAAGGCTGGAGCCTTTAGGAACAGTCTGGGAGCCACTAGTGAGACAGATGTAAAGGCCAAGAGTTAGACTCCATGGGTGTTAGGCACCTGGTGATCCCGAGCTACATTCAATTTGGCATTCCTTACTTTCAGAAAGTACTCAGAATAACTCATGCTTTGGTTAAAAAAGACAGCAGAAGCAGCAGCTGTACATGATTCAACTTATTTAGATGACTGTTCTCATGGCACCTGGTCAGCTCCCAGTAGCCACTGGGATTTAGAATACACAATTCAAGATGGTAGGTGGGGCAGCATCAAGCGTTAGGGAAAACTACTGGTCTGAGCTTTTGTCTTCTTGGCAGTACTCAAGATAGTACTTTTATAATCTCCTTTCTGTACTGTTAAAAATGCGTCCTAGCTGTTAGCCTGCCTCCACATTTAGGCCCATCTTCCACAGAATCATTTTTTTTAACTAAAAAAGATTAATTTAAGAACATGAAAATTATAGAAATATGTGAAGAAATAACCATCCATCTCTCCCCTACCACATTCTTATTTCCTTCCTCCTTTTGTCTTTCCCATCATTCCCTCATTCAACATTTATTGAATACCTATTCTATCTCCAGAGCTGTTTTAGGAGATTTCGTTGCTGTTATTAGGTACCATCAAGTCAGTGTCCAACTCATAAGGACCCTATGTGCAGCAGGTGAAACACTGTTGTCAGTGCTGCTCTGCTATTCATAGGGTTTTCAATGGCTGCTTGTTTTTGGGGATTGGGTTGCCGGGTCCTTCTCCCAAGCCTACAGCACTTGGTGTTCCCAGGTGGTCTCCCATCCAAGTACTAACCAGGATCAACCCTGCTTAGCTTCTGAGATCTGACAGGATCAGACACCACAGTGGTACAGCTGCAGGCTTTTTAGAAGATACAAAGATGAATATAATTGACCTCTTGCCTCAGTCCAGAAGGAAAGACATACAGGCAAATAATATTTTGTTCCAGTATATTAATATACTTTAGTTTGATTTTATTTTTGCAATTATTTGATTATTTTAATTAAGCAGTATATGCAAACAGAACAAAATTCAAAATGTTACAAAAGGTCATGGAGTAAAAGGTTACTCTCTCCTACTTCTGTTCTTTAGTGAATCAATTTCACATCTCAGAGGTAACCTTCTACATCAGTTTTTTATATTTCTTTTTATCTATTTAAATATATGTGTATCTATATATGAACACACAAGCTGATTTACATAGACATGACAAATAAGTAGCACCATATAGATTTCATTTTACATCTTTCATATTTCACTTCATATCTTTTGGAGATCATTCAGAAGTCCATAAAAACTGTCTCATTTTCTTTGACTGCAGAGTATTTGTGTACATATTAAAACATACAAATGTAACAACATGTTTTAAAATTAACACTTGACTAAACAAGCAACAACATTTAGGTTTTCTGGTACAAAATGATAAGTTAACTAATTGAACTCCTCAATTCACAGCACATCATCAACAATGGCCTCTTCACTCAAAAATTGTTTATCTACTCATGTCACTTTGCATGTATATAGATGTAGTCTTATTGCTTATAAGCAATCCATATATTTGATAATATGTTTCTTCTGTCTTTTACATCTCCCACATATCTGTCAGTTTGCCATACTGTGGGGGCTTGTGTGTTCTGTAATGCTAAAAGCTATGCTACGTGTATTACAGATACTAGCAGTGTCAACCATGGTGGACAGGTTTCAGCTAAGCATCCAGACAAAGATAGATGGAAGGATTTGACAGTCCACTCCCAAAACAGTTAGCTATTGAAAACCCTATGAATGTCAGAGAAACACTGTCCGATATAGTGCAGGAAAATGAAGCCCCAGATGGGAAGGCACTCAAAGGAAGACTGGGGAAGAATTGCCTCCTCAAAGGAGAGCCGACCTTAATGACAGGAATGAAGTAAAGCCCCAGGGACCTCCATTTGATGATGTGGTATGACTCAAAGTGAGGAAGAATAACTATCACCATCCATCAATAACTGGAATAGGGAACATACATACTATAAATCTAGGAAAATTAGAAATTGTCAAAAGGGAAATGGAACATATAAACATTGACATTCTAGGCATCACTGAGATAAAATGGACTGGAATAGGCCATTTTTAATCAGATAATCATGTGGTCTGCTATCCTGAGAATGACAGATTAGAGAGAGTTGGGGCTGTAATCATCAAAGAAAAAGCATCTCAAGATCTGTCTTAAAGTAGAATGCTGTCAGTAATAGAATAATATCCATATACCTATAAGGAAGCCCAGTTAATATAACTATCATTCAAATTTACACACCCACCACTAGAGCTACAAATGAAGATAGGGAAGATTTTTACCAGCTCCTGCAATCTGAGATAGATTGAACATGCAGTCAGAATGTACTGAAAATTAACTGTGATTAGAATGTGAAAGTTGGAAACAAGAAGACTCAGTAGTTAGGAAAAATGGCCCCAGAAACAATGCTAGAGATTGTATGATAGAATTTTATCAGACCAATGAACTTTTTATTGCAAATATATATTTTTTTACTAATACAAACAATCATTATAAACATGAAATTTATCAGATGGAATATATAGGAATAAAAATAACTACATTTGTGGAACGAGACAATGAAAAAGCTCAATATCAAATGTCAGAATAAGGCCAGGTGGTGATTATGGATCAGACCATCAACTCATATGAAAGTTTGAACTGAAACTGAAGAAAATTAGAACAAGCGCACAGGAACCAAGGTATGACCTTGAGTATATCCCACTTTGAGTTCAGAGACCATCTCCAGAACAGGTTTGATGTGTTAGAAATATAGAAGACCAGAGACATTATGGAATGACATCAGACATCATTCATGAGGAAAGCAAAAGATTATTAACAAGAAAGGAAAAAAAGAAAAGACCAAATTACATGTCAATTTGAAATTTGCCCTTGAATGTCCAGCAGCCAAAGGAAGACATGCTGAAGTTAAAGAACTACACAGAAGATGTCAAAGGACAGCTTGAGAAGATGAAATCAAATATTGTAACGATGTGCAAAAAGCTGGAAATGGAAAACAAGAAGAGAAAAACATGCTCTGTTTTTTGGAAGCTTAGGGAATTGAAGAAAATATTCAAGCCTCATGTGGCAATAGTGAAGGATTTTATAGGGAAATATTAAGCAACACAGGAAACATCAAAATAAGGTGAAAAGAATGTTGTTGTTAGGTGCGGTTGATTCAGTGTGTCCCTCTCATAGTGGCCTTACAAGCAGCAGGTGAAACATTATGGTCAGTGCTTCTCTGCTGTTCATAGGGTTTTCAATGGTGGATTTATTTTTGGGAGGGGATTGCCAGCTCCTTCTCCCATGCCTACAGCACCTGGTATTCCCAGGCAGTCTTCCATCAAAGTACTAGCCAGCCCCAACCCTATTTAGCTTCCGAGATCTGCTGGGATCAGAAGTGACAGTGCTATGGCTGCAGGCATGGAAAGAATAGAGTCATTATACCAAGAATAATTGGTGGATGGCTAACCATTTCAAGAGGCTGCATATGATCAAGAACAAATGGTACTGAAGCATGAAATGGAAGCTGCTTTGAAGGAGTTGGCAAGATACAAGGCTCCAGGAATTGATGGAATACGAATAGAGATGTTTCAACAAACAGATGCAGAATTGGAGGTGCTCACTTGTTTATATCAAGAGATTTGGAAAACAGCTATTTGGCCAACTGACTGGAAGAGATCCATATTTGTGCCTATTCCCAAGAAAAAGGCTCCAGCTGATTGTGGAAATTATTGAACTATATCAATAATATCATACACAAATAAAATTTTACTAAAGATCATTCAAAAGTGACTGCAGAAGTACATAGCCAGGAAACTGCAGGAAAGTTAAGCTGTATTCAGAAGAGGGTGTGCAGTCAGAGATGTCATTGCTGATGTCAGATGGATGTTACCTGAAATGCAGAGAATACCAGAAAGATGTTGATCTGTGTTTTATTGATTATGCAAAGGCATTTGACTGGCTCATAACAAAAAATGGTTAACCTTGTGAAGAATGGGAATACCCATTAATTGTACTCTTAATTGTACTCATGAGGAATCTGTATATGGATCACAAGGCAGTCATTCAAACAGAACAAAGAAACACCATCTGGTTTAAAGCCAAGAAAGGTGTGTGTCAGGGATGTATTCTTTCACCACATTTTCAATCTCTATGCTGAGCAAATAATCTGAGAAGTTAGACTTTTTGAAGAAGAACATGGCGTCATGATTAGAGGAAGACTCAACAACCTGTGTTATACAGATTACATAACTCTGCTGAGAGCGAAGAGGATTAGAAACATTTACTGATATGATCAAAGAACATAGCCTTCAGCATGGACTGTGCCTCAACACAAACAAAACAAAAATCCTTACAACCAGGTCAGTATGCAATTTCATGATAAAAGGAGAAAAGATTGAGGTTGTCCAAGATTTTGCTTTACTTGGTTTTACAATCAACACGTATGGAAGCAACAGTCATGAAATCAAAAGATGCATTGCATTGGGAAAAGCTATTGCAAAAGACCTCATTAAAATGTTGAAAAGTAAAGATACCACATTGAAGATTAAGGTATACCTGACTCATGCCATAGTATTTTTAGTTGCATCACATAGTTGTGAAAACTGTACTTTGAATAAGGGAGACAGGAAAAGAATTGATGCTTTTGAATTGTAGTGCTGGAGATGAATATTGAATATACCATGGACTGCCAAAAGGATCAACAGATCTGTCATAAAAGTGCAACCAGAGTTCTCCTTGGAAGCAAGGATGGCTAGACTGCATCTTATGTATTTTGGACATGTTGTCAGGAGGGACCAATCCCTGGAGAAGGAAATCATGTTTGGGAGAGTAGCAAGTCAATGAAAAAAAGGAAGACCCTTCACTAGGCGGATTGACACAGTGTTTGCAACAATGGGCTTACGCATAAGTCAGATCATATGCCTGGCACAGTATTAGAGAGTGTTGTTTTCTGTTGTTCATACGGTTGCTATGAGTTGTATTCCACTTGGCAGCATCTAGAATCAGTCTTTTACATACCTGTTCTTGCAATAACAGATAGCTGGTTTGCTTCCAACAAATTGGTATTACAGGCAACTCTGACAATTGTCCTTGCACATGTTCTCTTATTAAGTTGTGATTGCTTTGTGAGATATAAACCTGAAAGTGGTATTGATGGGCCAAAGTTTATATGTCCATTTAATTGAAATACTGTTAGATTGCATACCATAGTGGTTGTACTTGTATACATTCTCAACTCCATTGTAGGAGGTATTCTGTGTTAACATCTATTCCAACTTGGTACTACCCACCTTTCCATTTTTTCCTAAAGTATACTGTCATACCTCCTCATTATTTTTATTTGCATTTCTATAGTTAGAAGAAAATTTTGTCATGTTTTTCTATACTTGTTTGCCTATTGGACTTCCTATTCTGTAATTACTATTTCATGTATTTGTCTCATTTTCTTTGTTATGTTTCTTGTTCTTTCATTATTGATTTCAGGAATTTCTTGAATATCCAGCCTATGATTTTTAGATATTCGGTTCTTGTTGCTTTTAGACAATAAATATATTTTCTCCCATCTGTCGTCTGTCAACATTGTCAAGGGTATCCTTAATTTTTCTTCCTTTATGAATTAAACTTTCATAATTTTCTTTTATGAGCCCTTGCCTACTCCTGGGTATAAAAGCATTCTCCACTATCTTATGTAAAGATACATCTTTCCATTCCTCTCTTTAATCCATCTTCAACAACTATTATATATAGTATAAAGTAGGGATCCAGTTTTTAGTTTTCCTTCATATACTAGGTTTGTTATTTGTCATGTTATCTTAGTCCATTCCTTTTGATATAACAAAATACCACAGACTGGGCCATGTATCATTAGCATAAATTTATTGCTAACCATTATGATGGCTAGGAAGTTTAAGGTCAAGGTACTTGCAGATCTCATGAGGGATTCATCTCTCCTTCCAAGATGGTGCTTTGAAAGTGTCCTCCAAATCGGACAAACATCATGTTCTCATAAGGCAGAAGGGCAAAGGGCACAACACCCAGGATCTTGGGCACTCCCTCAAATCTCTTATAAAAGAGAACGAATTTGTTTTTATTGTGTACTGACTTTATTTCTGTGGTTTTGTAGTTCCTAATATCAAGAATACAAGTTTCTCTACTTTTTCAAAGTTGCCTTAATCAGTGACATTTTTTTCTTCCCAATAATTTTGGAATAAATTGAGTTCCTTAATGACCTAACTAAAAATAGTTTTGCATTTAATTTTTAGGCTTATTTTGGGAGAAATTGATGTTTTTATGTTATAGAGTTTTACTATCCAAGATTATGTGTTTTCTTTCTCTGTTTTTCCTGATCTTATTTTGAACCCTTGAAACATGAGTTAAAAATACCTTCATGAAGAAATGAATAATTACAATTTTTCTTTTTATTTCAAATAGTATCTTATATTCTACTTGGAAATTCCTGACTAAAAATGCAGTTTATTTTTAATATGTTCACTTTGTATTTAGTAACCTCATTGAACTCTTATATTTATTCTAATAGCATGATGATTTCACTTTTTTTCTTTTTTCTTTTTCTTTATTGGGGGCCTGAGTCAAGGAACTTGTGCATACTTTGAAAGCACTCCACTGTTGAGCTGGACTTCAAGACCCACTTTAAATATTCTTTTCTTTTTCTTTTTTTTTTTTTTTTTTTTGTCTTGAGACAGCCTCTCTAAGTTATGCAGGCTGCCTCTGGCTTTGAATCTGTGATCCTCCTATTCTTCCTCCTGAGTCATTGGAATTACAAGTGTGCATCACAGCACCTGGCTCATTTTGTTTTTCTATGTAGATGATTACAGCACTTTCAAGAGTGAAGTATTTTATTTCTTTCTTTTCAGTCCCCACAGCTCTTCTGTCTTCTCTTATTTCATAGGTCATGACCTATAGTACAATGATAAATACTAGAAGCCATTTTCGTGTTATGTTTGAAGTTTTTTCTAGTAAGAAATATATATGGTTTTTCATATAAAATTTTTTCATGTTAATTAAGTTATCTTCTATCCTTAGTTTGATAAGAGCTTTGTGTCAAATAAGTAATAAACCTTATGTGTTTTTGTTGTTGTTGTTGTATCCAAGGTTTATCTCACATAGTTTATTAATGTGCTATATTCCCTTGGAAAAAAATTGATAGTGAACCATCTTTGCATTCTTGGAATAAACCTTGCCCAATCATGATGTATTTTGTCTTATATTCTGTGAGATATGATTAACTAATATTTTTGCTTCTAAGACATGAATTGGGTCTCTAATTTCTTCAGTTATAAGAAATGTGCTATACTTATTAGTGTGTAATTTTTGGAACCAGACTCTCTTAATTTGAATTCCAGTGTGGCCACTTACTAGCTTTGTGATTCAGAGAAGTAGTACCCTTTCTGACTTCATTTTTTCACCTATAAAATGGGATTAATCTTAATGATACCTAATTTATAGCCTGTTATAAGGAATAAATGAGTTAAAATATGGAAAGCATTTAGAAGTATACCTGGCACATAGTTCTAAGTGCTAATTATGATTATGGCACCACTTTTACTTTGTTTGATTTAGCACTACACTGGTGGTGGTGGTATTAGATGCCATTGAGTCAGGTCCAACTCATCACAGTCTTGTGTACAACAGAACAGAACACTCCCTAACACTGTGCCATGTCTGGCATTATGTCAATTCTGCTTTGCTACTCATAGGGTTTTTGATGGCTTATTGTTTTGGGATTGTTTTCAGAGTTGGCTCCCAGGTCCTTCTCCCATGTGGAACAATTTGTAAGGGATTATCCCTTGAAAATTTTGTAGGAATTATCAATAAAGTTTTATGAGCCTAGAATTTTTTTTTAGGTAAAGTATTCTTAACTTGCTTGTCATTTTATCTTCTTTATGATTATTGGTCTAGTCAAGTTTCTATTTCTTCTTGTACCAGTTTTGTCATATCATAATTTTTTGGAAGAAATGTGTTCATTATTTCTATATTTCAAATTACTTAAAGCCTGGTTATTTTTACACTATTCTGTACTTTTTTTAGAAGTATTGGAGGGATGAACTCAGGGCCTTGCTGCTCTGAGGCAAGTACTCTACCACTGAGCTTCACTCCCAGCCCCTTTTATAATTTGACACAAGATCTTACTAAGTTTTTCAGGCTGCTTCTGGCCTTGAATTCACAATTATCTTGCCTTAGTGTCCAAGTTTTTGGGATTTCAGCTGTGTACCATAGTGCCCACAATGTTTTACTGTTTTAAAAATCAATTTTATTGTGTGTAGCTATTTATTCATTTAACTCAGTATTTGATTATTTATATTCTCTTTTTATCTTGATCAATGTTGCTAAAGTCTTTTACTAAAAAAATTTCAAAAGAACTGTATTTGTTTTTGTTAAGCTCATCTTTTCCCTCTTCTTTTATCTGTTTTATTGATTTATTCACTTTTCATTTACTATTTCTTTTGTGTTTCTTAAAACATACGTTTTTTCTTTATTTTTAAATTCTTGAGTTAAAACCTTAGTTTTTTGGGTAAATTTATGCATTTTTACTGACAAAATGTATCTCAAGAAAGCACGGAGTTAAACAGCACTAAATAGAACAAATGGACTTGATATCTATAGAACATTTCACCTAGCTGCTGAAGAATACACATTCTTCTCAGTAGCACATGGGACTTTGTCTAAAAGAGAGCACATTTTAGTCTCAAAGCAAGTCTTAACAAATACAAAAAAATTGAAATCATTATCAGATTATAATGGAATAAAATTAGAAATCAACATGAAAAACAACAAAACCTACACAAATATGTGGAGATAGAACAACACATAGAGTGATTAGAGGATCATTGAAGAAATCAGAGGAAATTAGAAAATTCCTAGTATCAACTGAAAATGAAACAGCCTAATATAACCTTTGGGATGCAGAAAAGATAGTTCAAAGAGGAAGGTTGATAGCTATGAGTGCTTATATTATCAAAATCAGAGAACATTCAAATAAATAACTTAATGATGCAACTTAAGGCATTAGTAAAAGAAGAACAGCAAAAGCTATATTCAGTAGATGGAAAGAACTAATATAGATCAGTGTGGAAATTAATGAAATAGAGACTAAAAATCATAACACAAAGAATGAATGAAACAGAGTTGGTACTTTGGAAAGATAAACAAGATTGACCAACCATTAGTCAAAGTAACCAAAAGAAAAAAGATCTAGTCTCTTCATATGTTGAATTACACTGATCGATTTTTGTATGTTGAACCAGCCTTGCATCTGTGGAATAAATCACACTTGGTCATGATGAATGATCTTTTTAATTTGTTGCTGAATTCAGTTTGCCAGGATTTTGTTGAGAATTTTTGCATCTATGTTCATTAGGAAAAGTGATCTACAGTTTTCTTTCTTAGATGTATCTTTGCCTAGTTTAGGTATCAAGGTGATGGCAGTTTCATAGAATGAGTTTGGGAGCGCTCTCTCCATTCTCTTTTTCTTTTTCTTTTCTTTTTCTTTTTTTTTGGGGGGGTACTTGAGGTTGAACCCAGGGCCTTGTGCTTGCATGCTTTGCAAGTGCTGGACTACTGAGCTGCACCCCCAGTCAATTTTTTTGTTAACTTTTTGAGACAGGGTCTCACTAAATTATGCAGACTGCCTCTGGTCTTGAACTTTTGATCCTCCTGCCTCTGCCTCCTGAGCTGCTGGGATTATAGGTGTGCACCCCCATGCCCGACTGCTCCCTCCTTTTCTACTTTTTGAAATAATTTGAGGAGAACTGGTATGAATTCTTCTTTGAAGGTTTGGTAGAACTCTGCTGTGAACCCATCAGGTCCTGGGCTCTTCTTTGTTGGAAGGCTTTTTATTACCCTTTCTATTTTGGCATATATAATGGGTCTGTTTAGATCACTTATATCCTCTGGGCTTAATTTTGGTAAATAGTATGTGTTAATAAATTTATCCATTTCTTCTGTATTTTCATATTTTGGGGAACACAATTTCTCAAAGTATTCCACGATGATTTTCTGGATTTCATTGGATTGGTGATTATGATTCCTTTCTTGTCTCTAATTTTTACAATATTAGCCATTTCTTTTTTCTTTTGGTGAGGTTGACTAGGGGTGCATATATTTTGTTAATCTTTTCAAAGAACCAGCTCTTAGTCTTATTAATTCTTTGAATTGTCTTTTTAGATTCTAATTGGGATATTTCTGCCTTGATTTTGATAATTTCTGTCTGAGTGCTCCTACACATCAAGAGACTGGCAAACAGAAATACATGATCATGAGATGAATGCCTTTGACAAAGTAAAACTCCTTTTCATGGTGAAAATCCTGGAGTAGATAGGCATAACAGGAGACTATCTTAACATCATAAAGGCCACTTATGACAGACCTACAGCCAATATCATATTAAATGGAGAAAATGAAACCATTTCCTCTAAGATCAGGAACAAGATAAGGATGCCCACTCTTTCCTATCTTATTTAACATTGTGTTTGAAGTCGTAGCCAGAGCAATCAGATGAAAGAAAGAAATTGAAGGGATACAGATAGGCAAAGAAGAGATCAAATTATCCCTATTTGAGGTGAGATGATACTTTACCTATAGGAACCCAAAAACTACTCTAGAAAACTTTTAATACCATTAGCAAAGTGGCAGGATACAAAATTAACATTCAAAAATCAGTAGCCTTCCTTTACACCAACAATTAGCAGGAAAAGAAGGAAATTAAGGCTATAATCTCTCTCATGATAGCTATCTTCCAACTTACCTTCTGCTAAACCTGGAATATGTAGTTTAGCATGGCACTGTTCCCACAGCCCCTTCTTCACTAAAGCTACTATGCCCTTCAGGCTCTTTGGGGGCATTTTGGTAATATCTTAAGCATTGCTTTTCTTTATTTTATTTAGTTTCTCTGCAATTTGAGTTTGGGTCTAGAAGAGAGCCAGTTGCTCTAGTTACTTTTCCATTTTATTAAGACCTAGAGCAATCCCAAAACAGTCGCCATTGAAAACCCTATGAGGGTCGCTATGAGTCGGATGCTGACTCGACGGCACCTCACAACAAGAGCCACATAAATTTTGAATATTTGGTATTGTGTGTTAAATTCAGAATCCTGCATTGTTTGACTTACTATTGTAAATTATCCATTTTCCTTTATCACTAAAGGTCCAAATGAATACCATTTTAATGGGTACATAATCTATGTAGTGATTTTTACCATTATTTATTTCACCATATTTCTAGTATTGGATATTTAAATTGCCTCCAGATTTTCCCCAAAGAAATATAACTTCAGTTTGGGAATCTTTATGCCTCAAACTTTGCCTAAGTTTTAGATTAGAATGACCTTTTAAATTTGTAACCTTTTTACACCATACTTAGCTTACAAAGAGCTTGTTTTTCTCCTCTGATGAATTGTTCCTGAAAGGAAAAATTGCTATTACACAACAACAATGAAATGACTGCATGAACTTTTGCATTCTAAGGGTGCTAAAGAATTATTCTCAAGAAGAAACTTAGTCTTTCTTTAGAAGGCTTAATGGAGCTTCTGCTATGAAAGTCAAAATGATGTGAGATGATGTGATGAGGAAGTGTTATTTAAGGAAGCTAAACTTTTATGTGTAACAGTGTGAATGTTAGAAGTTGTTCTGCTGTATAACCGTTTTTGGCTTTTTCAGAGTGCATCCCTGATCAGTAGTTTATAAGGAACATTGGAATCAGGAAAGGAAATGGGATAAAAGACCTGGTTTGGAGTAAATGCAGGGCCTAGGAAGATGGCAGGAGGTAAGAGTCTCATGAGAAAAGAAGTTCCCAGTAGGAGATTCTCTCTGACAAGTTATATGGGTGGCAGATGCAATGATGTCTAGTGTCCAAAATTTCATGTTTTAATTTTCTTCTGGTTTTCTTCTTTCCTTCTCTGCCTTCACTTATCCCCAATACGTCATAGAGCTGTATTAATGGCTAAGAGTTAACCTTGTATAGAGGCTGACTTGGAGAATGAAGATAATTAGAGGGCTAATTATAGGGAAATCAATCCAAATGAAAAACACTGAAGAGGAAGTCCAAGGAAATTTAGATGAAACTTAGGCCAATAGGATGCAACATGATTTGTAAGCACTTGCCCCAGAACTCAGGAGTATTCATGCAGGGAAAGGCCTTTTAGTCTAATGGAGAAAAATACAAGAACTTCAGTTTTGTTCAAATGGTAAGAGGAAGAGGTCCTTTGAAAGACAGGGAACTTGCGGACATTTGGATTATGAGGCTTTAACAAGCCACCAAGATTCTATTGTGTGCTTTCTTAATAACCTGTGCTTTTTCCTTTTCATGTCACCAATCTCAGTTCTAGTCAAATAATTGTGTGTTTAGTTTTTCCATGTCTAGTTTCTCCTTAGAATGTGAAATATACAAGGTCAAGAAAAGGTTTGTTTGGTGTGCCAGCATCTAAAAAAAGACTCTCAGCACATGGATAAATGCTGGATAAATGTTTGTGAAATAAAGGAATGTAATCAATTGATGATGTTATTGTTATTAAAAAGAAGCACTGATATATAACAATTATTAGGGTATTGGAATTAAGGTCAGTATCTTTCTCCATTTCTCATATTTCTATATGCTTTTCATCTTATTTTCACTAAGGAAAAAAAAAAGAATTGGCTGATGGTAAGACCTCTTTACACTGGGTCTTATATTCTTTAGAATTTGTTTTTGTGTCTATGTTCTTTCTGATAACTGAGATTGATTGGTGAAGCTCTGCTAAAATGCCCAGATTTACTCACCAGAGAGCTAATTATAGAGCCATTCAGTGGTGGTACTCTGAGTTTTGGAGCTCCAAATATTGTCCTTTGGTCTTCCAATGTGGAAATTTATGTTTAGATTCTTTTTCTCCTTAGGTATGTTTTGATAAATGATGAAAATATTGCTGTGATAAATATGTTATAAATCTAAGATCTCTATATTCATAGTCTCATGCTGTATCATAAAGGAAAGGCTTCCATAAGCCAAATAAATATATATTTCCCTCTTTTTTGATTGCCTTCATTAATAATTAGTTGACTTTTCACTTACCTTGAAAAATGTTATAAATTTTTGACCAGCTACCCTTTGAGAATTGAAAGGAGATTTGGTCCATTGAATGTAATAAGCAAGGTGGTAAGTCCAGATTCTCTTGGGTGGCTGGCATTCCATCTCAAAGTTGACATGCTGTGTTTTTTCTAGGTCTTCTTCCAGGGCCCCTTAAAGCAGCTTCTCATTTCTCACATGCTCTGATAGAAGCAGCTGCAAAATCCAAAGGGAGAAAAGAAATTGTTTTTTTGGGAGGGGGTGAGGCTGAGGATAAATCCATAAAACATGACTCTATTAGAATGGAATGATCCTGCTTGACTTCCACTCGTAAAAATAACACTCAATCTCTTTGCTGCACTTCATTTTCAAACTTTTTTTTTGGAATATGTTCTATCTTTCTTGTGTTCATTCTTTCACCTCTCTTTTACCCTTCAGTTAACTATGGCGGGGTTCCATCAGATACCATGTCACTGAAACTCCTTAGGTGATTAACAATCCTAATTGACAAATCTGAAGTATAATTTTCAATCTATCTCTAATTTGATGCTTGCATTTTTTGTCTCTGTTGATTTCTCTCTGTGGACTTTGTCACCTTGAAATTTCTTGGATGTCGTCTTCCTCTTTTTCATAATTTTTTCTACCTTCTCTTTCCTCACCATCCTTGATGTATTGGTATTCTCCAAGGTCCCATTGACTGTCTTTTCTACCTTATGAGCTATTTAGTAATGGCTTTCAATAGTATGAGTTTAACTTGGATATGAATGCCAGCATTTCCAAAATGTGTATTTCCAGTTGAGACCACTCTTGGAACTTCAGTAACATATTTCCAATCATCTATGTAACACATCCTTCAGCTATGTAAATAAAGGCAACTCAAACTTAGTATGTTTAAAACTGAATTTATTTTAGTCTCTTTTTGTCATGGTTTGCATCTAAAATGTCCTCCAAAGACCATGTGTTGGAATGCTTGGATCCCAGCTAGTGGCTCTGTCCTAGGATGTTATGAATTTTGGGAGATGGGATCGTAGCTTTGCGAAAGTGGCCATTCAGGGGTGGGTCTTTGGAGGTTTTTACCCAGAACACTGGGTAACTCACCCCTCTCTGTTTCCTGGTCACCAAGCTGTGAGGTTCTATGCCATTGGCTCCCCTATGCTTTCCTTGCTGCCATGTCTTCTACCTCTGCTGACTAAAATCCTCTAACCATAAACCCTCAATCAATCTCTTCCTCCATAATTTGTTTTGCTCAGTTTCTCTGTCACAGTAATGTACCAGCTGGCTAATACAGAAAATTGGTACCGGAGAGTAGGATTGTTGCTGTGTAGAAACCTAACCGTGGGGTTCCTAGGCTGTGGGAACTTGTTTGTGGAAAGAATTTGGAAGAGTTTGAAGATGTAGGTGAGAGAGGCCCTTGAATGCTGCAAGCAGAGTTTAAAGGGTAGTTCTGCTAAGAGGTCAAAAGACCAGAGGGTCACCATCAATAGAAGTGCAGACAGGGCTCACACGGTCTCAGAGGGAAATGAGGACTATCTGTTGTGCATTGGAGTAGAGGGCACTCATGTCACATTCTATGAAAGAGCTCATCTGTGGTTTGTCCACATCCTAAAGATTTTATTGAGGCTTAATTCAAAAGTAATGGACTAACTTGATAGAGAAAATATCATAAGGGTGGCAAGATAAATAAGGAGTATGGCATGGTTATTGCTTGAGGCTTTATAGCCAGATTTATGAGGAAAAAAATGGAGCAAAAGCCACAATTGAAAGATGTGAAAAATGTGCAGTTTAAAGAGGAAAAAAGCAACAATGTGTTTAGGGTTATTGCAGACACAGCCAGCTCCAGCAAGGAGGTCTTAATTGTTAAACAGAGAAGCTGTGATAAAGGGAAGCCTCAACACTTTTGCTGAGACAATAGAAATGCCCTTGGAGCACAGAAGGAGTCAGCCAGATGCCTCTCATCTACATTAGGGTGTGAAACTAAAACCCACTTGAAGGGAAGTGTCTAAAAAGGTGACTACTTCTGGGATGCCCTGCTACAGGAAGGCTGCCCAGAGGAGTGGTTTCTCAGTCTGGGCATACAGAGGCTGCTGTGGTTGAAAAGGGTGAAGCTACCTCTCAAGGTGAAGTAAATCTTGGCATTGTCCATGTAGTGCTGGTTTTGCAGGCATGAAGAACATAAGAGTTAAGGGGTTCTGGAGCCTATTTCCAAGGTACAAGAAGATAGCCTGAAAGTCCAAGCAATGTGTACTAGGATCATGTACCCTATAGAATGCTACTGAAGGGCTAATGTGTGAAACTTTGAGGGTGGAGCCTAAGCAGCAGTGGAGACTCCAGGATGTTAGAGATGCCAGCAACATGAAATGCCTACCAAGAAAAGCTATCAGCCTGAGTGGAAACAACCCAAGAGGGCATGGGGGCAGGGCCATGAGGGCAGAGCCATGTAAACCTGTTCAATCCCAGATGATGTCATATGTGCCAGATTCCAGACTTGGAGTCACATGATTTGTTTTTCCAGTCAGATATCAGTCTTATTATGGAATGATCTTTCCTTTCTGTGGCCCCATCTACCCATTTTGGAATGGGAATGCTCACTGTATGCCATTGGATGTTGGCAGCATTTAACCTATATTTTTTTCTGCGGGATTCACACCTAAGTTTGTCTTGAGTCTCAGCAGAGACTTTGGACTTTGACTTTTGAGCATGGTTTAGATGCTAAGACTTTCAGGACTCTTGAAGTTGGCCCCTAGAATATTGTATGTGATTTTATATGGACTACAGATGTGATTTAAAAAATGAACTACAAACTCCTTGAGAACAAGAACCATGTCTTTTTTATTTTTGTACTTCCAGTGCTAAACATATAGTATAGAACTATATTTAAATAGAGAAATGGATGAACTGGGTAAGAAATGTTGAAAGATTCTGTCTGCAAGATGACAAAGATCAAAGGATCAAAGGAGAAGAAATTGATGGGGTAAAGAGAAAAATAGTGAAAATGAGAGCGGTCACTAGGTTACATAAGTCCATTAAGAAGAAGGTAGGATAAATTGTCATTCCAGAACATGCACTGTGCTTTCTCATGAGCTGCTTCTGTGATGGTTTAAAAATATGTCTGCAAATTCTTGACACTCCTCTCTTCAAAAAGTAGAGTTTAATTCCTGTCACTTAAGACGTGAATCAGACTTAGGGATTTATCTCCAACAAATAGAATGTGGTGGAAGAGATGGTATATGGCTTCCAAGACTAGGTCATTAAGATAGCTTCTGCCTGATGTCCTCTTTCCCTTTTTAATGTTTTATGCTGGGAAATTCTAGTCTTTATGCTGTGAGGAAACTCACAGTCTATGAAAAGACCCATGAGGAGAGGAACTTCCACAACCAACCTTCACTTTTGGCCATGCAGGAGCATCACCTTGAAGGAGTAGATGCTTGTCAGTCAGGCCTTCAAATGACTGCAACCTGTGCCAACATCTTAGGTGAAGTCTCATGAGAGACCCCAAGTAAAAATTGTCCAGCGAGGTTGCTCCTGAATTCCAGACCCACAGAAACTATAGCTTAATTTTGTTTTAACTTCAAACTCAGAAGTAATTCTTTATGCAGCAATAGGTAACTATTACTTCCTCTGTTAAGAGTACTCACCTTTTATCTTTTAGAATCCTGCATAGTCTATTAGGTCTAGTTTAAATACTTTAGTTGTTCTGGGTTATTCTCTTGCTTCTTTCAATTAAAACTGTTGATTCTCTCTTGTCGTTTTCCCTCTTCTTATTGCTTGGTGTCATATATTCTTCTAGAAAAAAATGTGTGCTTCACTTATTCCATGATATCTTCTATGCACCAAAAGATGAATGATTCAGAACTTCTGAAAATATTTTTACTCTCCAAATATACCCACCTTTCTTTGGAAAACTAAGTAATTTCCAATTGTTCTTTTTTTTTTTTAAAGGTAGCTTTGGAACTTAAAAATATGAGCACTGGGTTAAGGTAGTGTGGATAAGAATCTAAGCTTCCCTTGCTTACTGTCCTGGGTTACAATGATCTGCCTGAGTGTGGAGAAGTTACCAATTATGGCTTACGTTTTTCTGTCTGTAAAAGGGGCATAACAATAATTCCATCTCATATGATTACTGTGTTGGTCAGATTTTTCAGTGCTGTGATAAATACTAGAGTGAAACAATTTAAAGCAGGAAAGACGTATTTTGCCTAACAATTTCAGTTCATGGTCACTGGCTCCACAGTTTCTGGGCCTGTGATGAAGCAGAATATCATGGCAGAAGGACACAGTGGAGCAAAGTTGCTCATCTCATGGTGACAAAGAAACAGAGGACAAGGAAGGAAGTAGGGACAATCTTTCCAGGACATGCCTCCAGTGAGTCACATTCTTCAACTAAGCCTCATCTCCTAGTTTTCTACCATCTCCCAATAATGCCATCATATTATGAATCCATCAATGGATTAGTCCATTAATTAGGTCAGAGCCTCCAGGATCCAGCCACTTCCCAAAAGCCCATCAGCTGACAAGCAAGCTATCAACACATGAAACTCTGGGGGGACAATTTAGATTTACCCCACCATAACAATTATTATGAGGATGAAATGGGATCATGAAAATGAAGGGCTTAGCATGGTACCTTGTACTAAGTAAATACTTGATAAATGCTTGTTAGTTTTATTATTGATTGTCCTACTTAGTATCCAGCATGATTACTGAAATATAGTAGGTATTCAGCAAATGTTTGAATCAAATTGTAAATGGCATAAATGAATGTCTGTGATGTTAGAGTATCACACAAGAGTGTTAGATGTGCAGTGTCAACTATTATTTATGTAACATTACAACCAATTCAGTTTCTTATTAAGTGGTTAATAATGTGTCAAATATTTATTTAGTTCCTATCAATTGCCATATGTCTGTCAGCTTTTTGTGCTGTGGGAGCTTGCATGTTGCTGTGATGCTGAAAGCTATTCACTGTTGTCTCAGATACCAGCAGGGCTGCCCATGGTGTACAGGTTTCAGCTGACCTTCCAGACTAAGACTGGGGAGAAGGACCTGGCAGCCTACTCTCAAAACAATTGTTGTTGTTGTTAGGTGTCATCGAGTCAGGTATCCGACTCATAGCAACCCTCATAGGGTTTTCAGTGGCTGACTGTTTCGGGATTGCCTTGGGAGTGGATTGCCAGACCCTTCTCCCATTTTTGCGGTACTGGAAATTGAACTCGGGACCTCAGAGACTGCAGCTCAGAGCTCTACCAACTGAGCTAAATCCCAGCCCCCCCCCCAAACAATTAGCCATCGAAAATCCTGTGAAGAGCAGAGAAGCATTGTCAGGTATTGTGCCAGAAGATGAGACCCCCCAGGCTAGAAGCCATTCAGGAAATGACTAGGAAGAGTTGCCTCCTCAAAGTATAGTCCATATTAATGATGGAAGTGGAGTAAATCTCCTGGGACCTCCTTTTGCTGATGTGGTATGACTCAAAATGAGAAGAAACATAGTGGCTACAGCAATGGGCTCAAAGATGAAAGATTGTGTGCATGGCACAGTGTTGGGTAGTGTTTCATTCTGTTGTAATTGAGGTTGCTATGAACTGGATCCAACTCAGGGGCACCCAATAGCAACAACAACAAGTGCCATTAATTAGAGACGTAGGAAGATAGGTGAAAAGCATTAGAAAGCCAAGTTCTTAGAAACGGAGAAAATATACCTAAAGCCAGGAGCTTTGTGTTAGCTAACTATTCATCACTGTGACAAACACCTGAGAGAAACTAAAGGAAGGAAACTTTATTTCGAGTTGTGGTTTTGGAGATGTGAGTCCATAGATGCTTGGATCCATTGCTTTTAGGCTATGGTGTGGCATCATAGTGGAGAGGGCATAGTGGAGCACAGCTGTTCAAGTCACTGTGGCTGAGCAGAGAGAGACAAAGAGAACTGGCACAAGATACAGCTCCTAAGAACATGTCCCAGTGACCTTCTTACAATGAGGCCTAGCTTCTGAAAGTTTCCATCACCTCCCAATAATACCTTCAAAAAATGAATCAATTAGTGGATTAACCCTCAGAATAGGTCAGAGTCCTCATGATTCAATCACCTTTCAATGATTTGGTCCACTAGCTGGGGGAGCAAGTCTTCAACACATGAAAATTTTGTGAGATACTTCATGTTCAAACCATAGTCGGCTTCTGTATTGTTGTTAGGTGCCGTTGAGTCTGGTATAACAGATGAAACACTCCCTGACACTGTGCTGTTTAAGCCAATTGTTGCAAACACTGTATCAATCCATCTAGCTGAGGATCTTCCTTTATTACTTTGACCTGCTACTCTCCCAAACATGATGTCCTTCTCCTTGGATAGATCCCTCTTGACAACACGTTCAAGATATGTAAGATATAGTCTATCAATTGTATCTTCCAAGGAGCACTCCAGATGTACCTCTTCTAGGACAGATCTGTTGGTTCTTTTGGCAGTCCATGGTATATTCAATATTCATCTCCAGCACCATAATTCAGAAGCATCAACTCTTCTCCTGTGCCCCTTATTCAATATCTAGTTTTCACAAGCACATGATGCCAATGAAAATACCATGGCATGAGTCAGGTGCACCTTTGTCTTCAATGTGACACCTTTCCTTTTCAACACTTTAAAGAGATCTTTTGAAAAGATTTTCCCAATGCAATTTGTCTTTTGATTTGTTTACTGCTGCTTCTGTGGATGTGGATTGTAGAATCAAGTAAAACAAAGTCATGGGAAACATCAGTCTTTTCTCCATTTATCGTGAAGTTGTGTAGTGATCCAGTTGTAAGATAGACCTTTATAGGAAAGTCAAATTCCCTACTGCCAGAGTCATAGATTCAACAAATATTTATTGAGCAGCTATTATGTGCCAGGTATGATTATAAGAGCTAGAAATAAAGTGAGTTTTCATTCGGTTCACAAATGTATGTTGAACACCTTCTGTGTGTCAGTCATTGTTCTCAGGTTTTAGGACACATCTGTGAACAAAACAGATAAGAATTTCAGCTCCCATGGATCTTTCTTTCTTTCTTTCTTTCTTTCTTTTCTTTCTTTCTTTTTTTTTTTTTGCAGTACTGGGGATTGAACCCAGGGCCTCATGCTTGCATCCTCTGCAAGGGCTGGACAACCTAGCTGCACCCCCAGCCCAAGAAAAGACATCTCCTTGAAGCCCTTTGATTTTTCAGGTGGAAGGACATCTATTTTCTTCTAAGCTGAGAAAAGGAGCTTTTGGCAGAAGCTAGAAGGAGGTAAGGGAGTTAATTTTATTGATGGGCAAAACTAGTCCTCTCTTTGCTATCTAGTGAAGCAGATAAGAAGTAATAGAATGGAGAATTTCATTTCAAATAGTGATAAATACCATTAAAAAATAGGGTAGCATGAAAAATTCATCGTCCAATCCTTGACTGGCTCTGCCCTTCTATGAGCAAAGCCCAGGTTACTGCCAGTCATGGCCACCTGGATGATCAGTGTCTTTATCACAAGCACACACCCGCTAGGAAGTGGTCACATCTGTGTGTCTGAGAACAGGACAGGAGGATTGTTATGTGCTTTAGCAGGTATCATATTCCACCTCATTAGTTGACAGAAAAAGAGTCTAATCTCTTGGTCATACTTCTGGTGGCATAAATTGGCAATGATGGTCCCTTATAATGTGCATATGAACTCCAGCCTCTGGACAGGATGGGACTGGAAGTTGTGAGAAGCTTGCCACTGCCTGGCCAGTGGAGGCTGTCATAGAATGGGAAAGACCTTATGATCACATTTGCTTATCACAAAACCAGCATTTCTCATAGGTCTGGATTTGATTTTTAAATGAGCACCATTAAAAGATGACTCTTTTTCCTAATGTCAGTTTTAATTTCATTACTAGTAGGTGAGGTATGGCTATGTCTCGAGTCTAAGAAGTAGTGAGCTGGGTTGTAAAATGCTTGTTTCTTTTGGTAGAGTTGTAGGCAAGAAGAGCCTAGGGAATTTACATGTTCTGAAAACAGATGTAGAGTAGGGAATATTCAGAGCAAAGACACAAAAGGTGATTAAAGGGCCCAGGGAGGAAAGGAAATCAAAATGACTAGGTCTGTAGAAAGGTGCATGTGTGGTCAGGATGGGAGGAGGAAGGGAAAACTGACTTAATGATTATTCTCTCTCCATTAGGGATGGAACAGGAGGAAGAGAGTTTAAAAGGGACAGGAGGATTTAAGGAAAGAAAGCTATTTCTTCACTGGGTTGCAGAGGCCAGAGTTTCTTTTGTGGGATCTCCAGGGAAGATGCCCATTGGTCAGGTGTAGTTTGTTTCAGTTTTAGTAAACGTTTTACCCAAGGTACACAACTCTGTCTGTCCCTATCAGAGCTTCCAGCTGGTAAACTGAGAATACATAGCCATCTGAAAGGAGCATTAGGCTGGGGAAATCTAATCTTCATGTAGGGTATTGAATTTCCAATTAGAATGCTCCTTTGTTCTTTGTGCCACATATTTTGGGCCTTGGGCTAATTTAAAAGAAGTATTATCAGTAGAGTCCTAGGGACAAGAAGATGGTCTACAGGATACCTCCTGGTTTCCTTTATGCATTCTATGGGAAACATTATTTATTTATTCATTTAAGATGATTTATTGAAGCTCAGGTTCAACTGATGTTTCTTTTCAACTAATGTTGAATATAATCTTTAATATTCTCTATTTTTAAAAATGATATGTATGAAATAACTCTATACAACATGAAATTACATTTTGTATAAATAGGGTTGTATATGTTGTTGTTGTTGTTGTTGGGTGCCATTGAGTCGGTATCCGACTCATAGTGACCCTCATAGGGTTTTCAATGGCTGACTGTTTTGGGATTGCCTTGGGAGTGGATTGCCAGGCCCTTCTCCCATTTTTGCGGTGCTGGGAATTGAACTTGGGACCTCAGAGACTGCAGCGCAGCGCTCTACCCACTGAGCCAAATCCCAGCCCCAGGGTTGTATATATATGTATTTAATAGTTATGTGTGTATTATATACAGAGTATGTGTTTATATGTCTATGCTGTACATTGTACACATGTATATATAACATATATGGAAGACATTGCTGGCTGTTGCTTTCAGAAGCCTCAGTTTATTGAGAGAACTGTATTATACACTGTATAATATATATTGTGTATATACAGTCATAAAGAAATATGTGAAAGATGGCCTGGAAAATGTTAATGGTGCTTCCATAAAGAAGGGGGAATTTCACGTGATCTTTACTTTCTTTTTTATAGCACCATGTAATTTTTTAAATATTTTACAATGAGAATGCCTCATCTATGCAATCAGAGGAAAAATGATAAAGCTGTAATAAAGCCACTGAGAAAAAATACACCCAGTTACATGTATGGTTATTGCTATTTCTAAAAGAGGAGAAATAATTTGCTTAGGATTCAAACCCAAACCTCATGCCCAGCCATGTGACCAGTAACTTATCAGGTAATCTGAGGGATACAAAAGAGCCAAAGACATAGTGCTGTCACTGGGGAACTAACAATCTGACTGGAGTAAAAAGTCATATAGGGCTGAGAGGTGAAATAATAAAACCAGTGGCAGAAATGGGCTGTGCTTTAGGAATTTAGTGAAGAGGTCAATGGGGGCTTCTTGGATGAGGCCGACTCAAGGGTAGCAAACTTAGATGGCTCCAGGGAAAAGGTAGAGCATTGCTGGCAGAAGGTACAGTGTAAACAAGGCCCCAGAGGTAGAGATATTCTATGCCAGTGTGGCAGCATCCTCTGTTGAGATATTAATTTGTGTTTTGTAATCTCTTTCCTCCAGAGTTTTAGATGTAAGACTGAAAACAGAAATTATTTGAAGATGACAGACAGTGCTGGATTTTGTTTTAAATGCCTCAGCTTATGGTGGGAACTATAAGAAGGGGAGATGGAAGTGGCTAGGGCCTTTGTGTGAGATGGAGGACAGTTGGAACACAGAAGCATCATTTCTCTGAGACTGAAGGTGGCTGTAGTCTTGTTTTGGGAGTGGGGCTGCGCCTGTCCTTTGTACCCACACAGTGCCTCTAGGGGGTTGTAAGATCTGGGTGAGAATCGTAGTTTACTACCAGGGATGCTGGATCCTGGGCTCCAGGGTCCAGCCTTGGTAAAGACCCAATGCTAAATGGGAGATTCCTCCATCCATACAGAAAACAGAGGAATTCCAAAGTGCTGAGGAAAACCCGTGAATATACACCTATGTAGACACTGGGGAGAATATATTTCCTTGATTAAGTCAGTTAACTTCTGAGACTTCAGTTTCTCAACCTACCAAATAAATAGGTGTGTTGATATCTTCTAGTTCTAAAATTTATTGAATCCATGACATTGAAATATCTGTACAGGGCACCATTGCTTTTCCACCTGAGATGCAGTGAGGATGGTGTGGAAACCCCATCGTAAGAGATCAACCATGAGATGCTGCACAGATGCATAATGTTTTCAGCTGGAAGTAGGAGTATACTGCAGAGTAATTGAATCTGCCTTTGAATCTTCTAAGCCAGCAGGATCTGATCAGATGTACATTGTTTTTTCTTTCCTGTAAAATCAGATAAAACAGGAAAATTCAAGTGCAAATTTCCATCGCAACTTAAGAAACCTACCTCTCTACTCTCCCACCCTGCTCTCTCTTTACCTGTGCCCTTTATTTGTATAGATTCTTGCTTTCAACCAAAGGGGCTCAGCTCCATAGAGAGGCAAATCATGCACAAAGAGAAAAGAAAATCGCTTCCTCGACCTGAATATTTAGTGATGAACTAAGCCTTCTGAGAGGGGAAAAATATGATTCTGTTTGTAAGGCAAAATAAATGTCCTCCAAATCAACGTGTAAATGGAGACCCAGGGAAGTGAGGTTCGCATCTGTCCTTAATGCAGCATTGGAAAGATGGAGGGAGAGACAATAAATGATATATCAGACGTGGCGCTCTGCTTAGAAATTGCAATTCTAAATGTCATATGCTGTGAGCTTTTCTTGCTTTCCCCATAATTCAAGACAATTCATAAGAGATAACTTCTTTTCTCTGCCACAATAACATTCTGTAGCTTGTATCCCAAATAAACAACATTGGTTACTGCTTTAAGCAATACCATCTCCATTTCCCCATACCACTTAAATCAACAACACTTTTCTCTGATCTGAATCCCAAGCCCCCGACCTTGTATTTTGCTGCAGGTATGCTTCCCATTTGGAGTCCATGCTCCTTGTCACCACTCTTATTAAAGAGCAGGTCAGCGTTGCCCTGTTTAGACTCTAGTTTTTACTACTCTAGGTAAGATGGGAATATTTTATATCTTCCTTTTATTTGAATCACCTTCTTAATCTTCATCATGGTCTGTTTTTTTTCTCCCCCAAGGTGATGATTTTAGTGAGTGCAGATTTTTTTTCTTTTTATTAATCTTTGTAGACTCCAATCCAGTCACCTTACTGAAATGAGAAACCTGGTATTCACATCACTCAACACCATTGGTTTTGGAGCTCAGTGAAGATTAAAAACACAGGAAGACTTGCAAGCAACCTAGAGGGAATAGAGAGGTTGCTGCTAATGTGTTTTTTCATTGGACAGAGCTCATCCACACATTTGGAAATAAAAAGAAAGTGACTGTTCAAAAACACCTAGAAAAGTGCTATCTGAGACATTTTATCTGGAGATTTTATAGCAGATCAAGAATGGCCCAAAGTAAAATGTGACATCACTGTAGATGAGCCCACAAATGCTCTCATTAATGCTGGCTTTTGACGAAGAGAAGCAAGGGGAAGAAATTATTTCTTGAAAGTAGAGCTGGCTCATGGAAGAAGATAATGCCCTGGGCAGAAAAAATAGAAACATCTATGGTTTATAGGCCCAAAGCTTCATGGTATTTGCAGAATATTCATTCCTTTGCATCCTTCTGGACCTTCAGAATTCTTTTCCCTGGAAAAATCAGCTGCAATGAGGTGTCCCTAGAACCAGGTGATGAGGTTACCCGCTGAAGGTAAACAGCCAAAAGCCAATAAAGAATCAATAAACTGAGCCACCTTCAGACATAGTCTATCCTTTGAGATATTCTGTATTTGTGTGATTAGGTGAACATAGAAGTGGATGGCCATAGATTCAAATAGTGTGTTTAGGATTTGTCTTTACAATCAGTCATAGAAATTGAAGAAAGAATGGATTTAATAGAATTGAAATAATTGCTACCATAACAGTCTCACAGGTACTGTGCTAAGTATTTATATAATTCTCATTAGGCTTCATAACTCTTTGTGAGTGAGGAAGAGATCCTTATCACTGTTTTATAGACCAGCTAACTGCAGTTCAGAGAAGTCAGAGAAGTTGAGTGATGTTTACAAGGTCAACTAGCTTGACAAGGGTAGAGATGGGAATCAAATCCAGACTTGTTGGATTTAAAACCTTTAATTTATGGAGGAAACTGTTCTAATGTTTATTTTGGCAAAGGGGAGCACGATTTATCTCTATGCACTAGAAGGAGATGTTATTTTGGTAGATATGAATGTCAAGTAATCAGGTCACTTATGAGGTACCGTGTACTGAGAGAGAGAGAGACTGTGACTATCCGCACACTCTCTGAATTTGGTTTTCACACACCTGGATAAGCCCCACTCTGGACTTTCCAATTACAATTCCCTGTGATCTCATGGTTACCATCATCTTCCAAGACCTAATTTAGTTTCCTGTGCATGTGATATGCCTCAGTTACCAGAAATGGAAATCTGAATCTATCAATGCATGTGTTGTATCTGCACTGTTATCAGTGCCTCCCAAGTCGAGGAGCTTTGCCCAGCATGATGTAATTCTGTTAAGGACAGTGTCACCTTGCTCTCAGCATACACAAGACCAAATTATGGAACATATGCAGAGACTCTTCATCGGAGCAGCTGACTCATCTGCTCCTTTCCCTCCACACCACCCTGGCTTTGCCACATATTCTTTCTCAGAAGAACCAAAATCAACATTAGCAGCACGGCAACCACAGTGATGATTGCCGTCATTACCTGAGGGCTTCATAGATGCCAGCTGCTGTGCCAGGCACATCATGGACTAATTTAACCCTTACAGTTATTCTGAGATGCTTCTGCTTGCTTGGAATGGAGTGTTGTAGGAATTGTTACTCCAAATCAGCCAGGCTTGGGGGTTTCTGTCCAAATCTGTATGCTATTGGCCCCTGGAATGTGATGCCAAGTTTATTCTAACCTCCTCACTCCAATTGCCAGACTTTTGCCTTTGGGGATCAAGCTGTGGCTACCAAAATAGACAGGTTTATATCAGGCTGCCTTGGGACGTGTACTTTCAGTTGGTCTGGTTCTTTGAAACCTTCCTATAGTGGAATATTTCTAAGAGTCTGATGAGCTCAGTGTATATGAGCATGTTTGCACCACTGAGCTGATGAAATTGATGATCAAAACCTAAGCTGTAGTGTTCCCACACAAGAAGACATGTTTTGAGAGGCAGGGAGGGTGCAGGAAGCAGGAAGGCATGGGAGAGAAGACCCTACCTAAGTAGCCAGCTTATCTTCTTTTCTGACTTCTTTCAGTAACAACCCAACACCATCTTCATGGGTCCTTGAGCTCAGAGCCCCCAGAACTGGCTGCTCCTATGTCAGTGAAGGAGGACTGGTGAGTTATGATTTCTCCAATACCACATCTATGATGATGAGTATCATCATTAATAGCAATCCCTTGAATTGATAAAGCACTTTCTCCTAACAATGTCTTTCCTAGTGATTGTCTCATTTATCCTCATAGATCTCAAGGGATGAGGAAGAGGCAGTATTATCATTTTTACCTTATGGATTGCCATGATCCACTTTTTACTGAAGTACCTATTTCTGTTTGGAACCAGGCATTACATAAAGAAAGCCCACTAATTAGTTAAGTGTTTTTTGAAGGTTTTTAATATGCCAAAATGACTTTGTGACATTGATATTATTATCCCATTTCACAGCTGAAGGATTAAAATCTCAGAGAAGCAAAGTGACTTGCTTAGCAGCTTCTACAGGTAAACAAATAAAAGTGTGCTTCCTCCATCTACCAAGAAGACAGTATTATAAGTAACTAGCCATTGTTGAGCATTTACTATGTGCTAGGAACTGTGCTGAGAAAAATACAGGCATTGTCTCTGTTAATCATTTTAACAACTCTACAGGTTTATTTTACTTTTTTCTTTTTTTCTTCTTTTCTTTTTCTTCTTTCTTTCTTTCTTTCTTTCTTTCTTTCTTTTTTTTTTTTTTTTTTTGCGGTACTGGGGTTGAACCCAGGGCCTTACACTTGCATGCTCTGCAAGTGCTGGACCACTGAGCTGCACCCCCAGCCCATTTTTTTACTTTTTGAGACAGGGTCTCACTAAGTTATGCAGACTGCCTCTGATCTCAAACTTGCAATCCTCCTGCCTCCGCCTCCCAAGCTTTTGGGACTATAGGCATGCGCCACTGCACCCAGCTCAGGTTTATTTTACTTTGATGAGTCTTAATTATCTCCATAACCTGCAGGCATACCGCTGTGGCATCTGGTCCCGTCAGATCTCAGAAGCTAAGCAGGGTCGGGCCTGGTTAGTACTTGGACAGGAGACTGCCTGGGAACACCAGGTGCTATAGGCTTGGGAGAAGCAGCTGGCAACCCACTCCCCCCAAAAAATCAGTCAGGTGCTATAGGCTTGGGAGAAGCAGCTGGCAACCCACTCCCCAAAAACAATCAGCCATTGAAAACCCTATGAGCAGCAGAGAAGCATGACAATAGTGTTTCATCTGTTGTACATAGGGTCACATAGAGTTGGACACCGACTTGACCACTCCTAACAACAACAATTATCTCCATGTAGTAAATGAGGTGTAGAGAAGTTGTGTAACTCTCCCAAAGCCACACAGCCAATAGGTGGTTCATCTTGAGAGAGATCAGAATGGAGCCAAGTTGTCTGAGTTGGATTCTAGTTCCAAAAATTTCTATGTAACTATGGGAAAGTTGCCTGATGTTCTATGCCTCAGTCCCCTCACTTTAAAAATGGAAATAATACAAGTAACTATTTTTATGGAGTTGTGACGATGATCAAATGCAAGGATATATGTAAAGAGCTTAGTGTTGTGCCGTACATCTGTTGACTACTAGTAGTATCTGGGATTCGAATTTATGCAGCCTTACTCTAGAACTGTTACATTTTTCTGGTCCCAAACTAATTTTCCCAGAGACAAAATCAGTGACATTTGAGCAGAGTCAACAAATGACAGTCGGTGACGTGGCTCTGGCAGTCTGGTTCTAACTCAGGTGATGGAGAGTCACATCTAATGATCTAGGAGTCAAGGAGTAGACTGGACTTTTTATCTCTTTATAATTGTCCCATGATTTGGGGATTTAAGGTCTGAGCATCTTTGGATTTCTTCCATCTAGAGGTCACTCAATTCATTTTCATAGAAGATACATGGGAATTCTACCAACCATGAAAGTTTTCTACCCTCTAAATATTAATAGCCTGCAGCCTACCACTGTGGCATCTGATCCCATCAGATCTTGTGAAGCTAAGCAGGGTTGGGTCTGGTTAGTACTTGGATGGGAAACCACTTAGGAACACCAGGTGCTATAGGCTTGGGAGAAGGACCCAGAAACCCACTCCCCAAAAAACAATCAGCTGTTGAAAACCCTATGAATATCAGGGAAACATGACAATAGTGCTTCCTCTGTTGTACATAGGGTCGCTATGAGTTGGATACAGACTTGATGGCACCTAAAAACAAGTATTAAAAGATTTTTTCTTGAGGAGATTCCAAATTTGTACTTCAGTTGAAAAACTGAATTTTCATAGAAGATTTTAGCAATATAGACATGAACTTGTCTATATTATATTATAGTTATTATATTATATTTTATTATTTGTTATAATTTATTATAATATTATCTAATAAATTATTATTTTAATAATTTTATTTAATAATTGATAATATTTATTTATTTAGTAATAATATTTTAATGATGATAAATTATTATTTGATAATAAATTATAATAATTTATCATAATTTATTATAATAATATATATTATATTATTATATATTATAATATGTCTTATTATAAACAAAACCTCATAAAATTCTGCATTACCTTTAAAGAGTATAAAGTAGCTGCTTAAGCATGCAACCAACTAAAATTTCCAACTACATGAACTATTTCTTTTAAAATATATGTCAAACATTTTACTTTTTTTCTGAATACTTGAAAACCTATTTCAATAAAATCCTATTGATTTCTAGTACAATTAAATAGAAGTTAACTTGTATTGGGTGTTTTGATGTAAAATTGTGATATATGCTTATTATTTAGGGTAGGCAAATTTAGAATCACTTACCAAATTAGTACCAACACAACCAAATATTTTGGGGAAAGGGAGTAGGACCTGGCGAGCCACTCCAGAAACAACTAGCTATTGAAAACCCTAAGAATAGCAAAGAGACACTGTCAGATATAATGCCAGAAAATGAGGTCCCCAGGTTGGAAGGCACTCAAAAGACTACTGGGGAAGAGTTGCCTCCTCAAAGTAGAGTCTACCGTGATGACGGAAATGGAGTAAAGCCCCAGGGTGCTCAACTTGCTGATCTGGGACAACTCAAAATGAGGAGAAACAACTGTAAACATCCATTAATAATTGGAACATGGAATGTACACAGTATGAATCTAGGAAAATTAGAAATTGTTAAAAGAGAAATGGAGTGCATAAACATTGACGTTCTAGGCATCAGTGAGCTAAAATGGACAGGCATAGGCCATTTTGAGTCAGACAATCACATGGTCTACTATGCTGGGAATGATAAACTAAAGAGAAATGGGGTTGCATTCATCATCAAAAAAGACATTTCAAGATCTGTCATGAAATACAATGTTGTCAGTGATAGAATAATATCCATACACCTATAAGGAAGGCCAGTTAATATGACTGTTTTTCATATTTATGCACCCACCACTAAGGCCACAAATGAAGAAAGGGAAAACTTCTATCAGCTTCTGCAATCTGAAATAGATCAAACATGCAATCAAGACATACTGATAATCACTGGTGACTGGAATGCAAAGGTTGGAAACAAAGAAGAAGGCTCAGTAGTTGGATAATATGGTCTTGGTGACAGAAACGAAGCTGGAGATCATGTGATAGAATTTTGTCAGACCAATGAACTTTTCCTTGCAAATACATTTTTTCAACATCATAAATGGAGACTATATACATGGACTTCACCAGACGGAACATACATTAATCAAATTGATTACATATGTGGAAAGAGACGATGGAAAAGCTCTGTACAAAATGTCAAAACAAGCAGGTGCTGACTGTGGATCAGGCCATCAACTTCTCATAGGCAAGTTCAAACTGAAGCTGAAGAAAAGTAGAACAAGTATACGAGAGCCACAGCATGACCTTGAGTATATCCCACCTGAGTTCAGAGACCACCTCAAAAATAGGTTTAATGCATTAGAAACAAATGATAGGAGACCAGAAGAGTTGTGGCATGACATAAAAGATATCATTCAAGAAGGAAGCAAAAAGTTCTTAAAAAGACAAGAAAAAAGAAAAGACCAAATTACATGTCAAAAGAGACACTGGACCTTGCCCTCGAATGTGGAGCAGCTAAAGCAAAAGGAAGACGTGAGGAAGTTAAGGAACTAAACAGAAGATTTCAGAAGGCAGCACGAGAAGACAAAAACAAATATTATAATGACATGTGCAAGGAGCTGGAGGCAGAAAACCAAAAGGGAAGAACACGCTCTGTGTTTCTCAAGCTTAAGGAAGTGAAGAAAAATTCAAGCCTCGAGTGGCAGTAGTGAAAGATTCTACAGGGAAAATATTAAATGTTGCAGGAAACATCAAAAGAAGATGGGAAGAATACACAGAGTCATTATATAAGAAAGAATTGGTAGATGACCAACCATTCCAAGAGGTTGCATACGAAGGGGAACCAATGGTGTTGAAGGACGAAGTGGAAGCTGCCTTGAAAGAACTGGCGAAACACAAGGCTCCAGGAATTGATGGGATACCAATAGAGATGTTTCAACCAACAGATGCAGCACTGGAGGTGTTAACATGTTTATGCCAACAGATTTGGAAAACAGCTACTTGGCCAACTGACTGGAAGAGATCCATATTTGTGCCTATTTCCAAAAAAGGAGATCCAACTGAATGTGCAAATTATCAGACAATATCATTAATATCACACACCAGCAAAATTCTACTAAAGATGATTCAGAAGTGACTGCAGCAGTATATAGACAGGGAATTACCGGAAAATCAAGCAGGATTCAGAAGAGGGTGGGGAACTAGGGACATCATTGCTGATGTCAGGTGGATATTAGCTGAAAGCAGAGAATATCAAAAAGATGTCTATCTATGTTTTATTGACTACTCAAAAGCATTTGATTGTGTGGATCATAACAAATTATGGATAACACTTCGGAAAATGGGAATACCAGAACACCTAATTGTGCTCATGAGCAATCTGTACATGAACCAGGAGGCAGCTGTTCAAATAGAACAAGGAAACACTGAGTGGTTTAAAGTTGAGAAAGGTGCACGTCAGGGCTGTATACTTTCACCCTATCTCTTCAATTTATATGCTGAGCAAATAATCCGAGAAGCTGGACTTTATGAGGAAGAACATGGCATCAAGATTGGAGGAAGACTCATTAACAACCTGCGTTATGCAGATGACACCACTCTGTTTGCTGAAAGTGAAGAGGATTTAAAACATTTACTGATGAAGATCAAAGATCATAGCCTTCAATATGGGTTACGACTAAACATCAAGAAAACAAAAATCCTTACAACTGGGTCAGCACGCAACTTCACAATAAATGGAGAAAAGATTGTGGTTGTCCAAAATTTTGCTTTGCTTGGCTCTATAATCAACACCCATGGAAGCAGCAGTCAAGAAATCAAAAGATACATTGCTCTAGGAAAAGCTGTGGCAAAAGATCTCTTTAGACTATTGAAAAGCAAAGATGTCACATTGAAGATGAAGGTGCGTCTGACTCATGCCATGGTATTTTCAGTGGCATCATATGGTTGTGAAAGCTGGACATTGAACAAGAGAGACAGAAAAAGAATTGATGCTTTTGAATTGTGCGGGAGACGTCTATTGAATATACCATGGACTGCCAAAAGAACCAACAAATCTGTCCTAGAAGAAGTACAACCAGAGTGCTCCTTGGAAGCAAGAATGGCCAGACTGCGTCTTACATATTTCGGACATGTAGTCAGGAGAGAACAATCCCTGGAGAAGGACGTCATGTTTGGAAGAGTGGCAGGTCAATGCAGAAGAGGAAAACCCTCCACCAGATGGATTGACACAGTGTCTGCAACAATGGGCTTAAACATAAATAAGATGGTTTGCCTGGCACAGAATCGGCAAGTGTTTCCATCTGCTGTACATAGGGTCGCTATGAGTCGGACTCAACTTGACGGCACCTAACAACAATTTTGGGGAAAAAAGCTTATGTGGTAAAGCTGAGCTACTTAAGTCCCAATGTTTGCCATTTGGACCAAGAATATTATGAAATGTAGTTTCATTGGAGAATAGATCTTACTTAATAATAATAGCTGGCATTTTTTGAGCATAATCTAGTAAGATAGGCTGATCATCCCTATTTTACAGATGATGAAACTTAAAGTTTTGAGATTCTATAACCTTTCCTTGATCTATTGGCATCCTAAGTCTATATTCTTAACTACTGTGCTATCTGTGTTATAGTGTGTATGAAGCGATACAGACTAGATTTGAACCCAGATGCCTCATTTGATGATTGAGGTCTAGTTAAGTTGGTACCTGGGTTCAATCCCCAGCACTGCAAAAATGGGAGAAGGACCCGACAGTCCACTCCTGAAATCATCCTCAAACAGTCAGCCATTGAAAACCCTATGAATAGCAGAGACGCACTGATATAGTGTCAGGTATGGCACAGTGTTATGGAGTGTTTCATTTTGTTGTACATAGGGTCACTATGAGTAGGACCCAACTCAATGGCACCTAACAACAACAAGCCTAATATGATAGTCCATATCACCTCATTCCTGTTCCAAAAGTTTATTACTTTCTGAGGAACTTTGTTCTTTGGAAATAGTCAGCTGCTACATTTCTTTTATATGGAAAGCAAGCATCCATGAGATATAATTTGAAGCACAGGCTTTCATGCTCAGTTTATATCAAGTTTTTCTAAAACATACCATTATGGTACAGATCTCTATAAGCTAAATAAAAATAATTCTAAGTCCCTACTCTTGACCTGCTAGATTAATCAATAGGTAATTCATCCATATTCTACTGTAGCTAAAGAAGAGGGACAGTCCATTGTATTTTAAAATATTTGGTAATAGAACTTTCCTACCCAAACTCCTACTGCTATATATAAATAAAATTTCTCATTTAATATATCTATTGTATTGGAAGATGCAAGATAGGCAGCCCCTTATGTCTAAATGAATGCTGGATCTCCCTTTTTGCCTCAAATGGCTCAAAGGGATTTTGACAGTGTCCTGCTGTTTATGGAGTAGAAGTCAAAAACGCAGGTTTTATTAGCCTGGGATCTGCCAATTGGGCAAATCTCTTGATTTCTCAGAGTCGCATCCCTAGCCTAGTATAATGTAGCTGATCCTCTCTGCACTGCTTGCCTCCCAGGGAGGTAATGAGGATCAAATGAGAACACATGCACGATTGTTTAGAAAATACCAGGGAGAGCTACATAAGGTTAACATGTAATTATGATGATGCCAGGAGGTGTGTGCACTGTCTAATGAGGAGGACATGTTCTGTGTGTGCCTTCTCACCTTCTCCCCTGCTTCTTCCCTCTTCATATATTAGGCTCTCTTTCCTTTCCTCACTTTTATCCTCTGCCTCTTTTCTCCCTCCTGCTGGAGTTTATGACCTTGGCTAATGAGACAAATATGGCTCCTCTCATCAAGGGTGGGGAATTAAGGCCTGGTTATAGCCCAATTTAATTTTCATGATCTCTTGAACAAGTGAAGGAATGCTTGGGAAACAGGCTGCTCTTGGCCTGATGCCGGCCCAGCCTTAGTCAGGGCGGCTGTTACCCAGCTTAGCTCATAGCACTCCTGGTAGACATTTCAATTAAAAGTCATTGCCCTTCCTTCTATGCCTTCCTTGCAGAGGCAGCCACCAGCTCTGGGTTTTAGTCCCACTTCTTCCACTTAGCAAGCATTCTTGAATGAGTCATTTAACTTCTCTTCACTTATGAAATGGTGGTATGAATGATACTTGCCCTGCCTTTCACATAGAATTGTTTCAAGGAGTGTATTAAATAAGGTATGAAGATTATTTTAAACTAGCACATTTCATATGATTTTTTGTTATTATCTAGCATGCCTGTCCACTTTCATTTTAAATGAATTCTTCCAAGTCAATATTTTTCATGGAATGTTTTTGGGAAGCATGGTTGCCTTTCCTAGGTCTCCTATAATTACCAGAGACATAGAGTAAGCACTCTTACAAGACTTTTAAGAAGTCTAATAAATGTGAAACACTATGTATTTCATATGTGGAGTGGTAAGTCTAAAAGGTAGACTTGTACAGAACTAAGAGTTACCTACGAACTATTGTCTCTCTACCCTGTAATTGAGTACTTGCTCCCTCTTCCTAATAATCATGAGAGCCTTGGGAATAACTTTACCCTGTATTTAGTCTCCTGTATTTCTTTTCTGGGATTTCCCTGTGTTCACAGAATCTTGTGAATGGCTGGGTGGTTCCTTCGTTGGGACCTATCTCATCTCTTATGTGGACAAAGGCTCTATTTTCCCAGTTGTTTGGCTAATGTACTCTTCACTGAGATACCTGAGCTATTTTGTTTGCAGTTTACTCTTTCTGCCAAGGTCAAGTTGCTGAATTAATTTCATAGATGGCTGCAGTTTTGGTTCTCACCTTTTCTGTCTTGCACTATCTAGGATTGAAGAGTGACTTGCTGTATAAGTTCTCTGTCCACATGATTCTTAATATATTGCTTTATATTTTTATCAATAAAATAGTTTTATTAGAAATATGTAAAAATCTAAATTGCACTATTGATAAGTTCTCTTGCATCACCCTGAACCTTGTACTTACATCTCTCTTATTGTGTATTCACATCTTAGATGATTAGTTCAAAGGTTTACCATCCATAACTAAAAGGAGGAGATTCTGGGGACACAATTACCTGAGCATTATTTCCTTTCCTTCAACTTTGATTTCAAGAAAATTTCCTTCTTCTGAGCCAACTAGGGACCAAGATCTTTCAGTAACTATTATAGATGAGGATTTAGGCTCTGTCAGGTTTCCTGGAAGGGAATGGAAAAGGCTTCTCCTCAGTGCTGGGCCATTACCCAGTGATCAGCATCAGAGATAAGGATAAGGACAGAAGACCCTTGGGTCTGGGAAGAAAGCTACTGGCTTTCAGAGACCTTTGGACCCTAGGTGAAATCAAATGCAAATGCTTTGGAATGTAGTCATTTGATCTAAAAAAAAGTCCAGGAAGAAGTTGGATGAGTCTTTCCCTCTTGCCTTATTGGAAAAGTTTAAGTAGAACTGAAAGTAGAGAAGCTGCTTAGCAGCCTCAGGTGGGGGCTGATGTCTTGACTTTCAACTGATTATTGTTATCAGGGTATCCTGGCATTTAGGTTTAATGGGTACTAACTTCATAAATGGGAGAAAGATATGGCAATCCGCTTTCTAAAACAATCCTGAAACAACCAGCTATTGAAAACCTTTTGAGGGTCTCTATGAGTTGGACCCTACTGGACGGCACCTAACAACAACAGATAGAGAAGAGACATGGATCAGGTTGAATAGTTAGGGAACAGAACTAGATGTGCTGGAAGTGACAGATAACCATCTGAATATGAGAAAAAGAGGGAGGGAGAGCGGGAGGGAGCGAAAGAGAAGGGGCGGAGAGAATGACAATTAGCACCAAATACAACATATCCTTCATGGAGCTTGATAACTTGATTTTTGAGTGAAAAGTATTACTATTTGAGTTAAAGAAGAGGATGCCCAGTGTTGAGGTCCAACATAGTGGTCAGAGTTGTCAGAAGTAAATATAAGAATCTCTCCAAATATTTTCTTGGTTTTACTTCCCACATAAAATCATCCAAAATCAGAAACTCAAAGACTTGAGGGCAGGTAGTATGTTTTAGAGAAGATTCCAGGAAGAGTGAGAAACTATGGGAAATGAGACAAGGAACAAATAAAATCTGACATAAGGATGCATTCTTGAAATTATTACTGTGGGCAAAAAGACCACGGGGATCTCCTGAGAGCATCTAGATTGCATTCTAGAATTGAACTCCTGAAGGCCAGGTGGTTGAAGAATTCACTCAGTCTACCATTCTCCACTAACTGGGGGATGTCCTTGGGATCATTAAGTCTTCTGTGGTTCAAAATCTGGACAATGGTTGAAGTGGACAGCCATCATCACAATGTAAGTCTGAGTGCACGTGACATTGCCCATTGAAGCTGCAGTTGACATTTGAGATTGACCAAGTCTTTGTGAAGCCTGGCACCAGTCATATATGTTACAAATATTGCGGCAGAAAGATAAAAATAGGGAAATCTTGAAAGAAAAAGTAAGTGACTAGAGGAGAGATTCAAAATGTTCAACATAAAAACAAATGATATAAAGAAGGAAACTGATAAATGGAGAAGAAATAATAAGTAAACATCATCATCAAAAATGATATGACAAAAATTCAACAGGAAAACTTCCATGAAGTGAGCATATAGTTACACCATTTATATGCTACTAACTTCCACATTAATCTCTTTGGACCCAATCTATACTGCAAGATGCAGACTAGTACACCTTATAGTTACTCAGTGACTCCATTAGAGAGTCCAATGAATTTTCCCAGATAAATACAGTAAATATAGTAAATATATACATAGTTTCCTTCTCTCCATCCCATTCCCAATTTGTTCCTTTCTTAAACTTACATATCTTGTTTTTAGGTGCCATTGAGTCAGGTCCAACTTATAGTGACCCTACATAAAACAGAATGAAACCCTCCCAACACTGTGCCTTGCCTAGCACTATGTCAGTGCTTCTCTGCTATTCATAGGGTTTTCAGTGGTTGTTTCAAAATTGTTTCAGGAGTGGGATGCTAAGTCCTTTTCCCATTTTATGTGGTGCTGGGGATCGAACCCAGGGCCTTAGTGTGCAGAGCAGCACTCTACCAACTGAACTACATCATTGCTCAGGAAGAAAGCCCTAGAGTCTTCTCTGATTCCTGTGTATATCTTACACCCACACCTAATCTACTAGTTGGCTTTACCTTCCATTTGTATTCCATATCTGACTACGTTTCACTACCGTAGTCCAAACTATCAACATTTTTTTCAGCTGGATTACTGCAATAGCTTCCTGTGATGTTGCAATAAAATCAGAAATATGTATTTGATCTCTGCTCTCAAGTTCTAATATTTAGTCTTTTTCCCTTGGTTCCTGACACAGAGTCCAAAGACCTTTGTAATTTTATGAGTGATAGGTGTATCTAACATAGAATTTCTAAATCCTTTGGAATTTCTTGGGTGATAGGTAGGCTGTTTGCTCGGATGAGGTGACTCTTTTTTTTCCCCTCAGTACTAGGGGATTGAGTCTAGGGCCTCACAAGTGCCAGGAAAGTGCTCCACCACTGAACTGTACCCCTAGTCCCTTTTTACTTTTTATTTTGAGACAGTGTCTCCCTAGGTTATGCAGGCTGCCTCTGGCCTCAAACTCACAATCCTCCTACTTCAGCCTCCTGAGTTGCTAGGATTACAGGTATATGCCATGGTTCTAAGCTAAGATGACTCTTACTGGGCCCTCGGGTAGCTTCAAATGGGTGCTGCCACAGGAATCAGCCATATGATTACAGGGTTGGGAGGTTCAGTCATATTCCCTGAGCTCCAGGGCATAGAGAGAGGTTGAAGTTTGGGTTGATCACCAGTGGCCAATCATTTAATCAATCATGCTTATATAATGAAACCCTATAAAACCCCAGAAGAACATCACTGAGGTTATAGCTCAATTTTAGAGCTCTTTAGCAAGTGTGAAGCCCTGGGCTTAATTCCCAATACTGTGAATGAAAAAAACCAAACCAAACACAAACAGAAAAATCAACCATCCAAACAAAATCACCAAAAGGATAGAGTTGAAGAGACTCCAGATTGCTGAACATGTCTCTGTTTCTGGAGGTGGCCTGTCCAGAAAGGGCATGAGAGTTCCATGCCTCTTCCCCCATATCTAATCTATGCATCTCTTCCATCTGGCTGCTCGTGTGTACCTTTTGTAATATCCTTCATATCAAATGAGTAAACATAAAATATTTCCCTGTGTTCTGTAAGCCACTCTAGGAAATTAACTGAATCCAAGCAGAAGTTTTTGGGAACCCCACTTTATAGCTGGTCAGTCAGAACCACAAGTCACAGCTAGGGGATAGCAGTTGACATCAGAAGTAGGAGCAGTCTCAGACTGAGTCCTTACCCCGTGAACTTAGTTAAATTATTGGACACTCAGTCAATGACTGCTGAAGAACTGAACTCTCTGGTGTCACAAGGATTATATTGAATGACTATGTGAGAGTAAAAAATCCTTAGAGTTCTAGTCTGAGTTCTTTGTCCCTCTTGTTCTCATGTAGTCCGTTTTTTACATGAAGCAAAGAGTGGATTTTTAAAATATCTCAATTAATTTTAGTTACTTTCTGGCCCCAATCCTAATGACTTCCCATATTTAGAAAAAAATGTGCAAATTCCTTACCATGACCTGGAAAGTCCTACCTGGTGTGCCTGGCCCTCCTTTAGTCATCTCTGGTTCCCTCTCCTTTGCCACGATCTCTCTACCCTGACATCAGCTTTCACATTGTTTTTAAATGCTCCAGCCTGTTTCTACTTCAGGGCCATTTCATTTGCTATTTCCTCTGCCCTAAATTCAATTCCACCACAGTTTTAGTGCAATCTGGTATAATTTATTTCTAAACTCATATAATTTAATTTCTCAACTGAGATAGTTTTAAGCATATAATAAATTGTTATTAACAAATCTGTCAGTGAATGATAGTGAACTGAAACCATTCCAGCCATAAATGGTCATCCTGAGATATTTTCATAGCCTATTCCCTTACTTATTTTAGGTCTTATGTCAAGTGCCACCCTCTTAGGCCTTTACTTGCCACCCTATTTAGAATAGATAGTCTGAGTCTCTATCCTTGACTGTCCTTTAATTTCTTCATAGCACCCAATATTTACTGAAATTATATTATGTTATCATTAAATGATTTGTTGAATCTCTGCCTCCCTTTCTAAATCCTGGGCTTCACAAGGGCAGAGCCTTGTCTGTCTTGCTCAGCACCATAGCTTTGATATCAAGAGCAAACAGAGGCTTAACACATTTTTTGTTGAACACATTGTCAAAACACTTGTAGAAGACAACCACTTCATTCCTTTCCTGCCTCGTCTTGGATAAATTCAGCCTGTTGGAACTTGGTGCCAGGCCAATGAGAGAGGTAAAAGAGCATCCACACTAAACTTAATATCCAAGGATACCAATCTGGATGGATGGGGTAGCAGAAGTATTCAGGCATAATATTGTTGGATTATGTGTCATTGTTATGTTTGGATACGTTCTTTTTAGTTTGGTATAGAAAACTGGACAATGGTTGATGGCCATAAAGCATAGTTCAGTCATCTGTGCCCAAGAAAGAAATTTGACTGGTCAGGGTCATGTAGGATGTCAGGCCTTAGATATATTGATTGAAGGTCAAGGATGGCCTCTGGGGCCAGTGTAGGGGGGCCTGGATTGCAAGTCAGGATGTCTTTGGTGAGACAAGGTTTACTAGGTTAGTGTGATCATAGGAATGATTGATTTCTAAGCTAGGATTCTTTTTACTTTCTGACATTTCTCACTTCCTCTTGGTACTCATGTTAGGATTTATGGAAAATTATTGCTATGACTGTTAAAGCTAGAGCTGGAGGGAGGTCATGTCACCAGAGTTGAATTAAATGGTCAAACTGAAAAATAGCTTTAGCCTAGAAATTGTGAAATGGAAAGAAAAGTCTTAGTGGCCTAAAAATAAAAAGGTTTATGTTCTATACTAGTTTTGACACTATATTCTTGGTGACTTCAGGGTATCATTTTTTTTCATCTCTGAAATGAAGGAAATGGACAGGTTAATCTTAAATGATCCCATCAATCCTGGAAACAAAATCACCAAATCTTTTTTGATATTCTTTTAAGTTTCGTTAGTATTTATCAAGAAACGTCCATGTGCTGGAGACTGCACTAGGTTCTGGGTAAGTAGAGGAATTATAGTCTCCACCCATAAGAAGCTTTTGGTCTAGAGAGGGAGGCAGGATAGTGAACTGGCATGTAATTGGGCACCTGAAGACCATGCTAGAGGTTCTTACAAGGATCTGTGGAAGATGCCTGCAGCCATACCACTGTGGCATCTGATCCCATCAGACCTCCTGAAGCTAAGCAGGGTCGGGCCTGGTTAGTACTTGGATGGGAGATGGTCTGGGAACACCAGATGCTGTAGGCTTGGGAGAAGGACCTGGCAACCCATTCCCAAAAAACAACCAGCCATTGGAAACCTTATGAATAGCAGGGAAGCACTAACAATAGTGTTTTGCTTGTTGTATGTAGGGTCCCTAGGAGTCACACATTGACTCGAAGGTACCTAACAAAACAACGATGGAATACAGTTGAAGGAACAAGTTAATTCTGTATTATGGAGTCAGGGGAAAGGGAGTATTATTTGAATTGAGATATTTAAGGATGATTTCAATGGAGAGAGGAGAAAGAATAATCCTGACAGAGGGATGAACATATGCAATATCAAAGAAGCATGATGGTCCATAGTAAATCAGGGAATGGATTTTAGTTCTGCATGAAGTGTAGAGAGTGGCTGAGGTCAGGATGAAACTGGGGTTGGGTTGATAAAACACTTGCCCAGTGCTTTTTTTTCTTCATTGAGGTACTTGTAGTTTATCAATGAAGAACAAGAACATTTTAGGTTATAAGTAACAGACCTTCCAGTTGAGAGTAGCTTAAACTATAAAGACATTATATTGCCTCATGCAGCAAGAAGTATAGTAGAGATAGCTCATTGCATTTTTGTGTAGCATCTCAACAATGTCTTTAAAGACTCAACATCTTCTTATTCTTTCTCTTGCATTCTCATTATGCTGACTTTCCATTCTTAGGCTTTGGGCCACATGGTCATGTATAGTTAATGTAATGTTGGTTGCTATAACAGATAATACTATCAATTCTAAGTGGCATAATGTAACTACAATTTATATCTCTCTTCTGTAAAATTTGCACAAGTTTCCTAATAAGCAAGTGACTTTTCAGCAAGTGGTTTTCATCTTTTTCTTTACTAGCTTCAATATATCCTTCAACATTAATATACTGATTTTCATCAAGCTTAGAGGGGGAAGAATGTAGAGGACCATGCATGAGAGATTTTCCAATGCTTGGCTTGTAAACATTTTACAGTACTTTCTTCTACATTCTATGGGCTAGAATTCAGTTAAGTCTAATAGCAAGGGAAAGTGGAAAATAGTATCAGTATCAGTGACCCTAGGAGAAGAGGAAATATGTTTGCTGAGCAGCTAGCAATCTCTGCCACAGATTGCAAATGTACAATGCAGCTTTAAATATCACTTTCTATAAAACCACTTCAAGAGATGAAGGGGAGGATGTAGTGCTAGGAAGCTTTCCTCTTCACTTTGTGTCATATTTTTCTGGAGATTTTATGGAAGACTTACCCTTACATGTCCTTGATCAAAGTTCTGTTACATATTTAACTTTTAGCTGGATTTGAAACCTCTAAATGAGTTTGGAAAAGTAAACATCTGAATGGGAAAAGTTAAGGATATCTTGAATCATATACTGAAATTTGGGAGGGATGTATTTTCCTGAACACGTTTGATTTCTCAATGTTTGAACAAGATCAAGTGGATAGCAAGGAAGAAGAAGAAAGAATGGTGGTTGAATACTCTACAAAATCTATCTGCCAAGGAATCCAAAGGAGATTTTTTTTGAGCAGAGGAGTGACATGCTCTGATTTGTGACTTAGGATGGTCTTGTGGGAAAATGGATTGCAAGAACCTTCCTATTCTGAGGCATGGGCACCAATTTATCTCCAGGACTGTTAAATTCTAATAAGATCAGAGAAAATCTTACACAGCACTCAATAGACTGGATGTCTGAAAACTTTTACCTTGTGAAGAAAGATCCAAATCTTTGATTCCAGAAATAAAATTTCTTTTTGAATAATTAAAGCCTGTGTCATTGTGATTGATGGGCCAGGAAAATGTTTTACATTTTTTTCATGAAAAAAACATTTCTTTCTCTTTGAAACCTTGGATATTTTTATTTCTCACACAGTGGGGTCTTCAGTTATGATTTCCCCTTACTATCCACAAATGAATGGTACCATATTTAGACCATAATAGGTCTTCCTTATGTTCACAAGAGTAGTTTCTAAGCCTGTGTGAGCTTAGGTAAGAATGACATTATCTATGGAGTTGACCAGAATTTTGTTTTTTTGAAGGACAGAAATTCATGAAATGTGGAGAAGGAAATGCTAGTCAAAGAGAGTTCAAGATATAAACAAGTAGAGAACATTAAAAAATAATTAAAAATCACTCATTAATATATGATCTTTCATGTGTTACTTAAACTATGAGAAACTCAATGTTGCCCTGAGGATCATATAGGATGATAGGTGAGTGCTCCATGTCATCTACATTCAACATCCACCTTGTAGTCAGCTTTTGACTATGTGGCTAATTCTGGGAGAATGTACCGTGAGTAGAACTGATGTCAACCCCTTAGTGTTAAGTCCATTAAGAACCAATATATCACTAAGTGAGGTGGCTCACACCTGTATTCCCAGTGATTCTGGAAGTGGAGCCAGGAGAATTGCAGATTTGAGGCCAAAGTCAGCCTGTGTAACTTAGCGAGACCCTGTCTCAAGGTTTTAAAAAAAAAACTGGGCTGGGTTTGTAGCCCAGTGGTAGAGCACTTCCAAAATATTTGTGAGGCCCTGGGTTCAATCCCCAAGTACCCTCCCCCCCCACACACACAAAGAAAAGAAAAGAAAAGAACCAATATACCTCTTCTCTCTTTTATGCTACTGTGCTGACCTTGGATGCCATGTGTTCTGAATGGCATATCTGTATGATGGAGGATGGCCATTAGCCCAAGTTTTGATGAGCAAGAAATAATCCTATCCAGATAACAAAGGTAATAAAATGCTTTGCACATAGTAGTTCCTGTTATTGATGCTATTATAAAACCAAGTAATATTTTCACTGCCATGTGAGCTTACATGGGCTGTCAACAGGTTTGGTTAGGGAACACAGATATCTTGAACAATGGCCACTGGAGTGTCCATAGCTGAAAATAAATCGGTGCTGATCCCACCTGGCCCTGAAGTCCACAGGTCCTCCTCCTACCTGATCCTTAGCTCCAGCCACTCCTTCCTCTGCCATTTCAGGGTCTCCTGTTTTCTCATCTCTCTTTATCCCCAGGCAAGTAGAGTCTTTAGAAGTATAAACACATCCACATAAAAATTTATGTCTTGTGTTTAGATCAGATGCATGTTTTATTTACCTTTATTTGTGCTTTGGGGAGGACAAGGTAGGAGAAAAATGGCCTTCAGCGAAGAGTGAGGGAACAGAAAAACAGAAATAAAGACATACATTCTCAATTTTAGTTATAATCTATTATGTTATTATTTTGTTGACATGATTCTTAATAATTAATATAGGAAATACTGGCTGCTGATAGGGTCATATAATAAGAAGGGCATTCACAGTTCTTCCGAAATTTATTATATGGCCTACAGTCATCCTGAACCACCAAAGCACTTCTTACCTTGTTCTATCAGAAGATTAAGTCATAATTAAGTATACATAGGAGACAATTCAAATGAAGCTGAGCAACCAGTTTCTAGCAAAAGCTTTTATGTTATTTTACTTATTTATTTTTTTGTAGCACTGATGGTTGAACCCAGGGTTTCATGCATGCCAATCAAGCACTGTACCACTGAACTGCAACCCCTGACCCATTTTTATTTTTTACTTTGACACAGGGTCTTGCTAAGTTGTACAGGCTGCCTCTGGCCTTCAACTTATGATTCTCCTGTCTGTACCACCCGGGTTTCTAGGATTACAAGTGTGCACCATGACACCTGGCTTAGAAAAGTCTTTTAAAGCACCTGTACTTTATTGTTTTCTCTTAATCCATTTAGGATAGGCATCTTCTGACCTGGTCCCAATGATCCTTGCTTCCTAGTATCATGTCCTTATGTATTCACCTCTTCTCAAATATGGAGTAGGAATTTGCTTCTAATTAATAAAATATTACAAAATTGAAAGCATGTCACTCAATATTATGTGATAAAAGAGTGTGACTATCATGCTTTCAGCACCCTCTCCCTGGCCGTTTTGTTTGCCCACCAGGATGAAGTTAGTTTCTATAGGGAGAAGCCCAGGTGTGGTTCTGTAGACACACATATGGGAAAAACTAATTTCTCTCTTTTGAGGAGTTCATAATCTATAGGAAAAATATAATACATGTTTTAATAGAGGCATGTAATGAAGGATAGATTAATTGAAACTATCAATAAGTATTGTCAATACCTAGAGCAATTGATGCATATTTTCTAAAGATAATGTAGACAAAGGAGACTATCTATATAGTTTATACAGAGATGGAGCATCAGAAAATTGCAACAGAGGGACTGAGACCTTATCATCAATATTTCATCTCTGGTCCTAGGAAGTGATCAAGTGGATGGAACCAACATTTCTTAGTGTTTTGGGAAACATAGGTGACTCAAAAGATGATATAAAACATAGTGGCAGCAGAAGCAGGGGTCTGAGTAGGACTTAGATGGGAAATCCTATCTCAGCTACTCTTGGCTGGGGATTTCCCTTAATGATTATTGAAGTTGATTTGGAACTTGGCATTCCCTTCTATGGAAATTCCTACATATTCTTTCCTGTTACCATATATTTTACAGCTAATTTCTCTCCAAATAGTATTTGCCAAGCTCTATTACTTCCTTTTAAAAATGTCTTACTAAAGCAGAAAATACACACAAAGTATACAAATCATAAATGTACAGCTTGATGGATTTTCACAAATGAAGCCCACCTATGTGGCTTGTACTCAGATAAATACAGAGTAACACTGGCATTCCTAGACTATCTTTATACTCCTTTCAGGTATCTTTTAAACTTTTAAATGATTTTTAATAAAAATTTTGAAATAATTTTAGACTTGTTGGAAAGATGTATAGAGAGAATATGCCCTTCACTCTGTTTCCCCTAATGTTAACATCTGACCTAACCATAATGCAATTATCTAAGAAACACAGAAATTATTGAACTAGCTCTAATGGTCAAATGTTGGGTGCTTTGAACAACAACAATAACAACAAAAAATAAATGAAGCATTGGGTTTTAACCCATAGCATAAAATAAATTTCCATGAGTCATGTTTGCATAGATAATTGAATAAATACATGGGAAAGGACAACTCTTTCTTAAGATAGAATTGTTGTTAATAAATGTAGTGGGGATGTTGGAAGCAGATAACCATTAGGCAAACACCACATTAATAATTGTGGAAGAAAGAATCATTGATAGATGTTAAAAATAGTAAAAGTGTGATAAGAAACAGAACATTTATACATTCTCAAAGTATTTCTCTATAAAATAGTTATTAATTGCCAGGGGGAAAGTAGTAGTGGTTTTCCAAATGGAGAAATCTGGCAGACAGCACCTTAATCTAGTAATAAAAATTAACCTCACCAGTAATAAGACATATTGAACTCGTGTATCTCCTGATATGATACACTAAGAAGGGCACAGTATCATTTGTGAGGTAGTCTTGCTCAAAATATATAACATCAAAAACATTGAACAAAATAAAACTGTGGGACATTCTGCCAGTCCCTTAAAACATGCCAAAGTTATGAAAGACAAAGACTGAGGAACTGTACAGATTGGAGGCATTTAAGATGTGAAAACTTAATGCAAAATGGGATCTTTAATTGAGTCTTGGATCATAAAAAGCAGTGGGGGAACGTGAAATCCAAAGAAGGGCTTCAGATTAATTGATGGTACATTCATCCCTTGAGATCCACAGGGGATTGGCTGCAGGACCATGTCCTCACTCATGGATCACAAACTCTGCAGATACCCAGGTCCCTATTGTAAAACAGCATAAAGTATTTACATATAATCTACACATATCCTCCTGTATACTTACAATCATGTCCAGATTATATATAGTATCTAATAGAATGTAAATGCAAATAGTTGTTATACTGTATTGTTGAGGGAATAATGACAAGAAAAAAATGTCTGTACATGTTTAATATAGACACAATTGTTTTTTAATATATTTGATCTGTGGTTAGTTGAATCCATAGATGTGGAACCTGTGGATATGGAAGGCTAATTGAATATTAATTTAATTTCCCTTTTAAATTTTAGTAAGACGCAATAGTAACAAAAGCTAATACATGCGTACTACTTACTTTGCATCTGGTCCCACCAAGTACTTTGCATATGTTCATCATCATTCTCATTTTACAGATGAGGAAAATGAGACACAGACAGGTTAGGACGTATTTAGCTGGAGTACATGAGCAGAAGAGCAAGGATCAAGCCTGAGCTATCTGGATCCCAGGACCCATGGTCACATCCTTGCTTTCTGCTTCTCAAGCAGAGTTCTGAGTTCCTTTAAGGTCCCTAAAGGGTACATTACTGGCCGCTGGGCTCTTGAGCCAGCTGACCAAAACAAGCAGCATGTCCCTATTAAGTTCACAGTGAGTTCAGAACAAGGCCTTCTTTCCTGGCTGGGATGCCCCTTACAAAGGCATGCTTTTCTGTGATTCTAAAATAAAAGCTTAGGACTCTATCTTCCCACAGAAAATATCGACATCTATATTTATCTTTTTTCCAGAAGCTGAGGAGACCCGTTCATGCTAATTGCAGTTTACCAAACAAGCTGATTCTTAACCCCATGAATATTTTTGCCATTGAAAGTGCCTAAAACTTGTGAAAATGAACAAATGGCAAACTGCTCTGCTCTTTTCGCTTCCCACACATGATTATAATTTTTTGCTTATTAACTCTGCAACTGCACCACGGGTGTCAGAAAGATGTGACTAAGGATCCCAGCAACCCCCAATCTGGGCACAGCATGGATGTGCAGTTGGTTTATACATAGATTTCAGGTTGGTTTATACATAGACTAGGCTTGTGAGAACTATTGGCAATGAGGTCCTCAGGTGACTCAGGAGGTACTTATTTTACCTTTAAAAGAGACTTTATTTAAAATTTTTTCATAATTACAAAGAGTAGACTAGATTAATGACATGTATATCTGTTACCTAGATCCAACAATTGTTAACATTTAGCCAAACATGCTCTACATACCTATGACTGTACATACCATGCATACCTACTACTATTTATTTGCTGAACTATTTTGAAGGAAAATACAGATTTTGTGTAGCAGATGCTTAAATGATGCAGAATGTTGTAGCATCTATACATCAGAGTTGACCTCAGCACCACCCTTTCTTTTTTTTTTTTTTTTTTTTTTTTTTTTGTGGGTCGGGGGCAGCATTGGGAAGATATTCAGGCATAAACAGCATTGATTAGCCAACAGGATAGAGTAATGACTATGGGCTTTATGGGCTTTAACCTTTTCACTACCAATTTTGTGACAACAAATATTTTGTTTCCAGCAACTTCATTACAATGAACAAAATAATTGGAATGCATAATTGTTGTTGTTGTTAGGTGCTGTCAAGTCGGTATCTGACTCATAGCGACCCTCAAAGGGTTGTCAATGGCTGAGTGCTTCGGGATTGCCTTGGGAGTAGATTGCCAGGCCCTTTTCCCATGGAATGCATAATGTGAGTTTGTAAAATACCTTTTTCCATAATTTTCTTGGTTTTCTGTCAAATTCATACACACATTTTGACATATGTGTCCTAATGCTAGTCAAAGAGTTAATATTCAATTTTGGAATCATATAAAGTCATTGCTGGGAGTTGTTCCATTCTTTGGCTCCAGCTTTCTCTCATTCCTTTTTCCTTCCTGCTCTATGCTTTCATTATATTGGTTTTCTTAATTATCTGTCAGAGCACATGCTCTGTTTCCCCACCATTATCTTTGTTCCTGAATTCCCCTTCATTTGTCCTCTCCTGTCATTTCTCTTTACCACCACCTCCCTCCTATCTTCACGTACTCAAATCTTACTCATTTTCTAAGATTTGTCCCAATGGTGTTTTCTTCTAAAGTGTACCTCCTGTTTTAAAATCTGTATCTCCTCTCACTTACAATATGGAAATATTATTTCCATGTTCTGAGACCCTGTTCATTTTATCTGTAGTGCTCTGTGGCCCTTACCACTTTTCATTTTGCCTTACATTTGGTTAGGTATATAACATGCTTTCTCATCTGGACTATATGCTTCTGGACAGTCATTGCCATACCTCGTTGATCTTTATATTTTTTTCCGGCACTGTCTTATACCTACCAGTGTTTTATTATTGTTTGTGGTGTGCATTACAAAGGCCCCATAATAATTGCCTATCTCATTCATGTTCAGAAATTAGTGTGGTCAGCTTTGTCAATATATCATTCTATGTTTTGAATGGCTGGAGAAAGCCGAAGGTTATCAAGGCCTATTTCAGGGATAGGGTATTTAGAGAGTGCTTCACTGTCCCCTAGCACGATGGAGGGCCTTGTGATGTCAGCATCCAGCCTAGTGGAGTGAGGAGGAGGACACCAGTGGGCTACTTCACCATGGGAGGGATTCTGATCCCCTTCGATAGGCTAGATTCTCAAAGCAATTGGAAATAGAAAAAGAGCAAAGAGACCAGTTCTCAAATACTTCCTTCTTTATTCGGAGAAGATACATTTTACATGCTTTACGAGGTTAATGTCCCCTGATCCTGATTACAAAGATCTGATTGGCATATTAATCAGGTTATAAACTTGAGAGAAAGAAGAACTGCCAAAGAGGCAGCAGCTGTTCTTTTGCTGCTGAATCCATTCAGGAGATAAAATTTTTGCTGAGATATTTATTGTAAAATGGTTTTCTCTTTCCCCTCTTGCTTTTATTTTTAGCCAGCGTTACCCCAGCATCTGTTCCACCTCGTGTGGAGAAGCGTGTTGGAATGTGGGTGGGGAGGAGGGGCAGGGAACACGCAGGCAAAACTTGGGAAGACTTCTGCAGGGTGTGAGAAGAGAGGCCACATGTCCTGCTTGCTTCTCTTCTCTTGGTAATCAGGTTTGTAGATCGCAGAGTTTTGAGAGAAGATACCTAAGAAAGACTAAATTTTGTCATCAATGTCCCCGCCCAGGGCTTGCCCAACTTTTGCTTGCTACTTTCAATCATGAGAAACTCACTACCTCTTAAAAGAGGTTTTAAGAGGGTTTAAAGAGGAAAATAAAACAGACTGGGTTCCTGGGACTTGGTGTAGGGAACAAAAAGCCACCGTAGGAGCCCCTTCAAGTCCTGGGAAGAAGCCATTCACTGGCTTGTATGGTTTCATGACGTTCATTGATGAGAAAGGTCTTTTTTTTTTTTTTCCAGGTACTAGGGGTTGAACTCAGGGCCTCAGGCTTGCATGCTTTGCAAGTGCTGCATCACTGAGCTGCACCCCCAGCCTATTTGTTTTTTTACTTTTTTGAGACATGGTCTCACTAAGTTACACAGACTGCCTCTGGTCTCGAACTTGCAATCCTCCAGCCTCCACCTCCCGAGCAGCTGAGATTACAGACGTTCGCCACTGCATGTCCAGCTAGGTCTTTCTTATTCAAAGATGAAGCTTCCACTTTTTGTTCCTCCTCTAGTCCTGTGAGGCCATGTATGATGTAGGTATTTTCTCTCCTTGGATTTCTCTTCTGAAATTCTTCAAGTTAAATTCCTCCATCTGTGTCATCAGTTCCTTCTAAGGCATGTTTTGAATATTTTCACTTTTCTAGCTCATCTTCCTCTTATCTGAATGTATTCAAGGTATGGGTTACAGACTTGAACTAAGTGCTCTATCTGAAGAGACATTTACATTGTGGTACGGATGCTGCCATTTTATTGTTTCCCATTACCTCTCACCTTGTCAATATTAATACTTTGATGACCTGGCTTTGGTTTGCTGGTTGTCAGACCTCATTATAAAAATGAATTGATGTTTCATAAGAAAAGTATTACGCAACATAGAGGCTGAAATTTCAAGGCTTCAGGTAAAGCAGTAATTTATTAAGATCTGTACTTTGACCATTACAGAAAATGATTTATGATGGACTACAAAGTTAAGCCATATGAAATATGATACAATTTGGAAAAAAATTAAAAACAATGTTGAAAAAAGTGAACACATAATTGTACTAGAATACTGATTGAATTCCCCATGTGTCTGTCAGCTTGTTGTGCTGTGGGGGCTTGTGTGTTCCTGTGATGCTGAAAGCTATGCCCCTGGTATTACAGATACCAGCAAGGTCACCCATGGCAGAGAGGTTTCAACTGATCTTCTAGATTAAGATATACTAGGGAGAAGGACATGACTAACCCACTCCCGAGACAGTCAGCCATTGAAAACCCTATGAATTGCAGAGAAACAATGTCAGATGTAGTGCCAGAAAATGAGCCCACCGTTGGATATAGTGCTGGAAAATGACAACAATGGGGTTAAACATAAAAAAGATCCTGTGCCTCCCACAGAGTTGGGGAGTGTTTTGTTCTATTGTACACAGAGTTGCTATGAGTTGGACTGGATTCGATGGCACCTAAGCACAAAAACAACCTATTGAATTATTGGAATTGATGGTTATATATAGCCCAAGTTTCTAAATACTATGACAAAAATGAGTAAACAGTCATGTTGCTTTTCTCTGTTAGAGAAAAATATGTCTCTTTGGTGGACACTTTTTCTGTGTAAATTTATCACCTGATAAACGTATTTACTTCTATTCCACCTCATTTCTCCTGAGAGTACTGCAGTGCCTTGGACTATGCTTGCCTTGTTCACTGTCTTATCCTTCCTGCTTAGCATACAAACACTTAAAACTGTTTTTTGACTAGATAGTACAAAATACTTGCAGCAATTAATTATAAGGTCACTTGTCATAAAACATTATAGAACAAAAAATGAATCAGAATGAGAACAGAAATGTAAAAAGGCACAAAAAAGTGAAGTTTGGTGATAGAAGGAACATGACCTGAGTTACTATGAAAGTCAAAGAATTTTGACCATAGGTAACCTCATGGTTGATATTGAATTTGTGGTGACAGGAGTAAAAAGAGAAGATATAAACTACATCATGGAGCTTATAACCCAAGTAGAAGAACATTTATTTTACTCACAGGAAGCAAGATCATTCCTCACATTGTCTTGGGAGAAATTTCTTATGTAGAACCTTATATAAAAGGCACAGAGGGTGGTGAGCCATCCATGCTGTTAGCAACAGCCCATTGCAGAAGCATTTAACTGCTGTCCCTTATCACACCCTGAGATGGTAGCAGAAGGCCCCACGGGTGATAAAGTGCATCCTATTGATCCTCACAGAGGGAAGGAAGGTAGGAGACATGCTCTTGCACTTTGCTCTTGCATGTACGTCTACTTGTTGTTGTTAGGTGCTGTTGAGTTGGGTCTGACTCATAATGACCCTACGTACAACAGAATGAAATACTACCTGACACTATGTCATGCCCAGCACTATTGTCAGTGCTTCTCTCCTCTTCATAGGGTTTTCAATGGCTGATTATTTTGGGAGTGGGTTGCTGGGTCCTTCTCCCAAGCCTACAGCACTGAGTATTCCCAGGCAGCCTCCCATCCAAGTACTAACCAGGCCTGACCCTGCTTAGCTTCTGAGATCAGACAGAATCGGTTTCCAGGGTGATACTTCTACTTGGTCACTGTGAACTCAAAACTAAGTCAAACTTGGGCCCTAGAAGAAGGAGAGAATACCACTAGGAGTGGTTAGGGATCATTATTGGGCAGCCACACATCACCTGGTAATTTTCATCCTGAATCCTGTAAGGCAGGTAAACTTCTGTTATTGGATCCTGAACGGCCCCTCAGCTTGAGTCTGGTGTGAATTATGTCCTGGAGGAGCTCAATGAATCAACCTGATTGATGTTGCTATAGTTTGGGTTTCCTTGAAGGCAGACTTCTCTTCACGCCTGTAAGTGTAGGCAGTTCATTTGGGAGGTAATCCCAGGAAGCTCAAATGAGGAAACTCAGAATGTGAGATGGGGAAGGAGGAAAAACCAACACGGTGCTTGTTAATGATTGGTTTGCCTTCCATGTGGAGAATACTCACTTGGGTTTTACCTTGCTAGGAAGTTTTCTTTGATCCTCCAGTCTATTATATTTTCACCTTCCTTTGCTCCTATTGAATTTTGTTCTTGGCCCTCATTTATCACTGGTCACATAATGCAATGGCTCAACATTTATAATACATAAGTCTCTTATACTGGACATTGAGTTCCTTGAGAAAAGTAACAATACTGTTTTGATGTCTTTGGCCCAGGATATAATAAGCATTCAAAAACGTTGTTGATTGTATTGATGTAGACCCCCATAGTCAAATGGAGTAATTGCAACTTTGAGAATCCATAACACATTTCTATTCCATGTGGCTAGACCTGTCCAGAGGAAACAAATTCTTTGATAAAGGGTCAGCAGGAATGTCTCCCTTCTTTTGTCAGTAATACCATCAGAAGTGATTTTAGATTTTTTGTTGCTATAGAAACCTCAGAAAGTACATTAATTTCAATGCAAAGGCATTCCTTAAAAGTTTCATGTTTGAGTGATTTAAATGCAGGTCCCAGCTGGGTGATTAAGTGTGCTTCATATAAGGGAAGCATTATATGTAGTCTTCAGATGTCTGGTTTAACTGTTAGCTCCATGACAAATACATGTATGACCTTGAACAAGTCAGGTAAAGAAACTGCAGCAAGTGGATTTGTATTTTTCCTAAAAATTCATAGATTTATCACTTACAACTTTTCATGGAAGTTAATAATAGTTTTAGAAATTCATTCCATGTTCCACTATTAGTAAGTGATGGAATCAGAATTTGAACAAGGAAAAGAACATTCCCCTGCTCTCCTTTCCCTTCCTGTCTTTTCGACTACTCCCCTTCTCCACCCTCCCCTCCCCCTCTTCCTGTCTGCTCCCTTCCTCTCCTTTCTCTCCTCCAAGAAAAATCCAATTTAATCCTTATTTAAAGGAGCTTAATTATCTTACTGTATAAACTAAGAAAGAGTATATTTCTAATAGCAGGCAATAGCTTCTTATATTGCTGTGCTGCATAAATACAATCCTTTAGTAAAACATTTTTGCTTATTTTAATAGAAAAATTATTGGGAGCCTATTGCATACCATGGGCTGGGATTTAGCTCTGTTGGTAGAGCACTGTGCTGCAGCCTCTCAGGTCCTGAGTTCAATTCCCAGCACCGCAAAAATGGGAGAAGGGCCTGGCAATCCACTCCCAAGGCAATCCTGAAGCACTCAGCCATTGAAAACCCTATGAGGGTCACTATGAGTCGGATACCAACTCGACGGCACCTCACAACAACAACAACAATATTGCATACCATGTTTCTAGCCTACATGAGTTTTAATCCTCAAAATAATTCTTAAAGGTGTATTTTATTGTCTTGTTGGTTGTTCTTAGGTGCCATCGAGTTGGGTCTGACCTTAGCGACCCTATGTACAACAGAATGAAATACTCCTCGACACTGTGCCATGCCTGGCACTGTGTCAGTGTTTCTTTTCTGTTCATAGGGTTTTTGATGGCTGATTTTTTTCTGGATTGTTTCAGGAGTGGGCTGCCAAGTCCTTCTCCCATTTTTATTGTCCTAGTTTGGTTTATCTAGAGGCGGGCTCTGAGAGAAGGATTCAAATGGAAGTAATGTATTTGGGAGATAATTCCAGGAGACACTGATGAGGAGTTGTGAGCGGGGAAAGGAAAGCAGCCAATTAAGGGCACCTTATCAGGAAAGCTAACTCTTAATTCTGCTGGGCAACTCTAGGTGCTGGTATGGAATAAGCATCTCAGGGTTATCCCAACAAAAATGTGAGGGAGCTGGGGTATTTTATATACTTGTTCCCATCCCTCATTAGTTGAGGGTTATCTTCTGGAGTATGCTAATTCTCTGGTACTTGTGGCTTACCATTTGTCTGTGGGCTCTTGCAGACAAATTCTTAGGCAAAAATGTACCAATATTGGCAGGTAGAGGACTGAAGGTAATGGGTGGAGCACCCACAATGTCTGCTGCACTTGATTACTATCCATACGTGAAGGATACAGGACTTGAAGCTCTGAGAAGTGAATTGATATGCCTCAAACTTTGGGTATGTAAAATGTTGGATGTGGCCTCAAATTTCATGTTCTGACTTCAAAATCTGAACTTTTCCTACTCTTTGCATCATCCTGCTTTCAAATGTTGGGTTGCAGAGTAACTACTGAGTCTCTGTGAACTGAAACAAGTCTGAGGGCTCCAACTGATGTGAGGCAATGTGCTTTAGAGGATGTTAGAGAGTTTGGATTAGTACAATTGTTCTGTTTCATAGTGATCACTATCCACCTTGTCATGGGTTAACTTGTTAAAGTTCTAACCCCAAGTATCTTGTTGTTATTGTTGTTGTTAGGTGCCTTTGAGTCAGTAGCCGACTCATAGCGACCCTCTGTACAACATGGGAAACACTATTGTCAGTGCTTCTCTGCTGTTCATAGGGTTTTCAATGGCAGATTGATTTTTGGGAGGGGGTTGCTAGGTCCTTCTCCCAAGCCTACAGCTGCTGGTGTTCCCAGGCGTTCTCCCATCCAGGTACTAATCAGGCCCGACCCTGCTTAGCTTCCGAGATCTGATGGGATCGGATGCCACAGGGCTATGGCTCCAGGCCAAGTATTTAGAATGTGAAATTATTTGGAAATAGAGTTGTTGCCAGATTCCATTAGGTAGGCTGGAACAAGGTCCCACAGGAACAAGACAGGCCTCTAGTCTGATGAGTAGAGGCTTTTAGGAAAAAAATGTGTAAGCAGAGAAACACCATGAGATGATGAAGGCAGAGATTGGTAGTATTCAGTTACAAGCCAAGGAGTGCCAGGGGTTGCCAGAAAACCACCAGGAACTAGCAGGAGGCAAAGAAATATTTCCCCTACATGATCCAGAGGGCCATGGTCCACCCTGTGAATGTCTTGACTTTAGAGCTGAGAGAGAATAAATTTATATTGTCCTAAGTCACCCAGTTTGAGGTATTTTGTTATACAGTCCTAGTAAGCCACCACTGCTTTTTTCTTTAATAAAACTTTTACAGAAACGAATGATTGTACAAGAAGGCAGAATTCTCTGAGTTGCAGTTTGCTTGACTCTCATTCAGAGGGAAATGGGTTCTTGAGGAATCAATGCCTCTCTCATAAAGGATTTAAAACAATGAGGTTTGGATAAAAATTATTTCCATATTTGGTATTTACTAGGCTTTACCATGATTAGTGTACCTACTACTGCTTTCAACAAAGGTAAAATATACCCTGTTTCAAAAATAGGGAAACAAGAATAGGGAGTGTTGAAAGAACCTAGCACAAGGCTACAGGACCCTGCCCATATCTCATATCTAATGTAGACCCGTGCAAGGCTTTGCTCCTCTGATCCTCCAGCATTCCACGAGTAGATTCTCTGGCTCTTTTGTACTTCTAGAAGTAAAAGTCCTGGGACAAAGAAGAAGCTAAAAGATTGTTTCTTAGAGATGATAATCCCTGGTTTTAGACAGCAGGAGAGCTGAGCATACACTCCAGGGAGGGAGAGTGGAAAACTGATACCCAATGTGAATAAAGGGCATCCAGAGACCCTGGGTGAGGCTGTCTCTATGTGCTGTCAAGGGAAAACCATAGCTGTGCCCATGAGGAGTATGTGGAGCCCCCCTTTGGTCCTGTTGTCTTGAGACAAAAATCATTGCACCATGGCTTGTGTTCCCATCACCTTGTACAAAAGCACGGAAAACACCTTAAAGCTCACCTGAGTCTGATTTCAGCATAGTTGAGGCTATTGCTCTGGTGTGGCCCATCTAACAGAAATAGCCCCTACCAAGGTACTATGTCAGGGTCATACTGAATTGTACACAGCAGCTGATTCATGTAAAGTCCTAAAGATACATCTATTTGCTCAGGTCTTTCTATGCTTCTTATCACAGCAGTTTCTTTGAGTTCACCTTTTCCCCAATCTTGCTGACTTCTTTTTTCCTTTTCCCAGGTCTTCTCTAACCTTCAAATTCTCAGCTTTTATGTTGAGAAGTTTGGATCTATCCTAGCTCTTTGATATTTAGTATCAGTTTTGGCGAACAATGAGCCCTCCATTTGTCAGCACCTACCCTCCACTATGGTGCTGGAGACGACTGTTGAATATACCACGGACTGCCAAAAGAAGCAATAGATTTGTTCTAGAGGAAGTGCAACCAGAGTGCTCCTTGGAAGCAAGGATGGCTAGACTGCATCTTACATATTTTGGACAAGTAGTCAGGAGAGGCCAATTCCTGGAGAAAGACATCATATTTGGGAGAGTGGCAGTCAGTGAAAAAAAGCAAAACCCTCCACCAGGTGGATTGACACAGTGTCTGCAGCAGTGGGCTTAAACATAAGTAAGATCCTGTGCCTGGCACAGAATTGGGGAGTGTTTTGATCTGCTGTATGTAGGGTCGCTATGAGTCGGACTCAGTGGCACCTAACAATAGCATCACCTGTCACAGATGGTAATTGAACATTAAAAATAACAAACCTTTCTTCCTTCTAAAACATAAAATCCAGAAATGACCAGTGAAAGAGAGTAATAACATCCTGTGTATAGAAAGATAAAAAATTGGTTAAAGGAAATGGCATAAATTTTAATGCAGAATAATATATCCTTGATGCCTCTTGCCACACTCATGCATTCTGTAGATGGCTAAGCCACTCTTGCAACTGCATTAGTTTGTTTCTGTTTTGGTTATGATGAAGAAAAGGAAGCTGCTTGGCAGATTCTCCATACTGATTTCATAGATTTTAATCTTTATGAATGAAATTGCTTAAGTTCAATCTATATAGTAAAGATTTCTTCTTGTTATTTCTATTCCTCCAATGATTTCTGTTCTTATTTGCCATTGTACAAATCCATGGAAATGCTAGAGGCAGAATGTTCTTTCAAGAAAACTTGCTTCCTAAAATTCTTTTTACAAAATACATCCTTTTCTGCACTGTGTGATGGGAGGGTCTTTATAGTTTCCCCAGGCTTTCCAGAGATGAAACAATTTCTGGGCTGAGTGTTAGTGAAAAAATATATTTTTCCTCACATTTGTTAAAAATCATTTACTCTTTGATTGCTATGTGTTTTCTCCCAGCACTCCACCACCGAAAGCCCTGCCTACAGCAGCTGAACTTAAAAACTAGACTCTTATTTCATAGTCTGTTCTCATGCTTAACTGATTCATTTTCCCTTGCATGTGGACCACATAAGTCAAAGGAAAAAAAAATCAGTTTTATGGTGTACATATTTACTGAAGGTTGTATCTTTCCTTCTTTGACCCATACTCTGAGTTGCTGGTATGTGAGCTTGTTTACTCTGGGTAAAACACCTTCCAATTTGGACATGACATGGCTTAACAAGGCTCATAAAAAGAATTGGAAAACTCTCTGGACATCAAACAGCTTATGTGCTGATATTCTGTTGAGTGTAAAAGAATCTGGAACATATTGATTATATTCCTGTTAGAATATACACATTCTTTAAGAAAAACTGCTTGAGATAAGCTACATTTTAGATTTCCCCTCTTTTTTCTTCCCTTCTAGCTAAATAATGTCTTATTTCACTTTGGGAACATTATTTGAACGGCCAAAAACAATGTCTTAATGTTCTTATAATTATCCATCTTACCGAGGTGTCAGAGACCTGCTTTTTTATTTGTAATCACTTTCAGCCCTCTTATGGTCAGTTCTGAAATATTCCAAATACAGTGTTCAGTGATGATATTTTTGACATCATTATACCTTGAACATGCATAGTTTTACTTTTCTAAGTTCTTGGTAGGAAGGATGGACTGCAAGTCAATGCTGTTGACCACCAATTCTTTTTTGAAACTCCCTGTTGGATTTCTGATTATTATGGCATTCTAGTTTTCTCTCTACCTCTCTGGCTACTCCTCAGCTTCTGCTTTTTCAGGAACTGCAAGAGGACTGGAACTTTGCTCATTGCAGTTCTCCAGGATGCTGAACAGTATCTGACATGTTGCTGGTGCTCAGCAGACATTTATTGACTGAGCCACTAAAATCTTCTGAATTAAGTTATGTTTCAAGGATCTGTCCTTAAAATCCATCCTTGAACTCTTTACCCCTATGATCCTAGAAATCTCATTCACTTTTTCGATCTCAAATGGTACCTATTGGTCTATCTTCCTGCTTCCTTGGTCATAACTCTGATTATATGTAGACACACAAATTAATTGTCTATCACCTTATGAAAAACAATGCAATTCACAGTATTTACCCCAGTCTCGGAGTTAGTGTTGGTTTCCATTTTTGTTTTCTCTCCCACATTATCTAGACATATTTAGCATTCTTTCTATTCCTCCTTTTTAATTTCCTCATTTTTTCATTTGTATTACCCAGGATCTGGTGGATTTTTTTTTAAATTTTTTTTGGTCACAACACAATATTTTCTCTAAGCTTGTCTCTCTGCCTTTCTTACCTATCTTTACATGGCCACTAGATTTAGAGTCTAAAACCTTGCTGTGCATATAAAGTTTTGGTGCTCAGGAACTTTCCATGCAATACTAAGTTGAAGAATTCTTTATCTGAATTCTTGAGGTCCTTCACTACTTTGCCCCAGTCTATCTTCCCAACTTTATCTAAATTGACATAATGTGATAAGGTGATTTATTTGGAAGTAATATATAGGCTTTCTTGGTGGGGAGAGGGCATGTATGACTTGGATCTGGGGCAACTGCCGGTGAGAGTAGCCTTAGAAATCAAGCCTATATTTTTAAAAAAGAAATAGGCTGGAGGCTGAGATAAGCTCAGAAACCTCTCAAATACTTCTTGTGCCTATCTTGGTACCTATCATATTGTGTCTAAACTGAAAGTTCCTTAGGACCATGAACTACATTTCAGCAATGCAGAAAACATTTCTAAAATTGATAGCATGATAGCAAGTTGTGAAAATAGTCTGATGCAGGTTTAAATCCCTCATTTACCAAGTTATAACTTTGGATAGTTATTTAACTTCTCTAAGGCTTGGTTTCTTCATCTTTAAAATGGTGGTGAAAATATCTAATGTATAGAAGAGTTGCAAGATTAAAATGTGGTAATTTATGCACCATACAAGCTATAGTCCACAGTTTCTCAGTCAACCAAAGGTCTCCTACTCCTCTTCTACCTATCCCACTCCTTTTAGACAATTCAGACATTTTTGTTGTTCAGAAAAATTTGGCTACTTATTTAAAATCTCTGTGTCTCTAGCATCCATCATAGCAGAGTTTGTTACAGACCTTCAGAAGTATTACTGACATTTACTAAAATAACTCTTGCTTTTTTGAAAGTTTCACAATTATTGGAAAGAAACAAACCAAAAAAGTCTAGCACTAACCAATAATCCATAGATGCTAATATAATAGATGTCTTTTGATTTTCATGATTTTATTAGTCAACATTTCCTTATGAATAATGTGACCCTCCAAATAGTAACTGAGACTTGTTGTTAGGTACCATTGAATCTGATCTGGCTCATAGTGACCCTGTGTACAACAGAATGAAACACTGTGTCATGTACATGATCTTTTTATGTTTGAACCCATTGTTGCAGCCACTATGTTTCTTCTCATTTTGAATCATGCCACATCAGCAAAAGGAAGTCCCAGGGGTTTTGCTCCATTCTTGTCATTAAGATTGACTCTACTTTGAGGAGGCAACTCTTCTCCAGTCATTTTTGAATGCCTTCCAGCCTGGGAGGCTTATTTACTGGCACTATATTTGACAGTGCTTGTCTGCTATTCATAGGGTTTTCAATGGCTAATTATTTTGCAGGAAGAAGGATGTGGTAGTCCGCTCTCAAGGCAATCCCGAAACAATCAGCCATTGAAAACCCTATGAGGGTTGCTATGAGTCTGATCTGACTCCACAGCACCTAACAAAAACACAACAATTGTTTTGGGAGTCGGCTGCTGGGTCCTTCTCCCTAGTCTAGAAGCTCAGCTGAAACCTGTCCACTGTTGGTAGCCTTATTGGTATCTGCTAGTAACTGAAACTAATATTTATTATTTACTAGGTGGTGGATCTGTACCAGGTCACAAAAGCACTGTGTCAAATGCTGCTTTGGGATGCACATATTGTAGGAACATCCGTACAGTGTGTAGCATTACGAATAGCTGGATTTACCTTGAAAGTCCTAGGTGCTATCATAGAGGAGATGATAACTGAGTTGAATCTAGAACTGATAAATAGGCTTTGGGGTAGAGGGTGGGGTAGATATGGAATTCCAGGGAAAAGAAATGTCTTGGACAAATAACAGAAAAGTCTGAAAAGAAATGGCTTATTTTGATGGGGGAGGTAATTGGATGTGGTGACTTCAGAATTTCTATATAGAACTCTGCGGGCAGCATTCTAGTTGGAAGAATGAGCTAAAGAATCCTCACTGAAGCTGAAATTGCATAGACATTGGTGTAAAACTGATAAAATATCTCAGTCCATGTTAGGAATAGTAATGTGTGGCTCCCGCCTGTTACTGGAGGGGGTGAGTTAATGCCTCCCAAGTCATTTCTGTGGCAAGGCCATCAGGATGGACTGCAAAATTGACTGAGATGAGAAGCAGAGGCAAAGGAAGCCAGGAAATGGAAAACCTCATAAAGCAGGCCAGGAATCCTTTGCAGATTCTAGCACAATCATCCTGATGCTTTAGAAAGTAGACTGTGGCTAGAGTGTGGGGGGTGCATTGGGAGATGACAAGAGTGGAAGTAAAGAGATGAGGTAGGAACAGTGGAGTGAATTCAAAGAATAATTGAGTTCATTCATTACTACAACTGCTTTTCTTGATTCATAAGAAAAGTATGAGGTAATTCCATAAAATAATAGCACATAACATATACGAGGCTAGTTCTATGTGGTAAATCCTATTTTGGGCTCTTTCCATAGATTAATTTACTTACTCTTTATAATAACCCTACATTTAAGGATCTATTGTACTCTTTTTATAGATAAGAAAACTGGGGCATAGGTAGGTTAAATAACTTGCCCAAGGTCACACAGCTGAAAAGAATTAGGCTTAGGCTTTGATCCTAGGTGGCCTGATAGCACAGCTGGTGCTCCTAATTATTGTGTTATATTATGACAACAATGTCTTTCTAATTCTATAATAAATTATTTAGGACATGAATGAAGAGTTATATCCATTACAGTTTTGTGCACATAATATGTGCTTAATTTATAGCTATTGAATCAACAATTTAAGTAATAATAATGCTACTAATTAATTGAGCATTTACTGTATATACGAGGCACTGGGCTAAGTGCTTTACATAAATTATTTAGTTCTCATAATATTCCTCAGAGGTAAACACAGTAAAATACTAACACAATGTTTATATAATCCATTAGGATTTTGAAACAGGTTTCTAGAGGTCATCTCTTTGATCTAAATTAAAGTCATGTAAGGTGGGTATCATGTGAGTATTGTTTTGAGGTTAAAAGGTAAACCTAGGTCATATAGCTAATAAGATGGGAAGCTAGCACATGAACCCAAGTCTCCTGATTCTAAATATTGCTAATTTCCTACCACACTACACTGCCTTTCAGAGATCTTTATATATTGCAAAATATTACTTACTTATAAGAGTTAAAATAACTGGAAAGTCTTTTCCAGGGAGGGAGGTTTTCAGCTTGCCTTTGAAGGGTAGGAGAACATATGTTGAAGGAGAACATTCCAGATAATAAGAAAGATTATCAGAGAAGAAAAGAAGGCTGGAAAGCATGAGGTATTTCTGGTGATTAACAGCTCAGGTGTGTGACAAGTACTCAGCAAACTGTAAAGGCATTATGTAAGTATTAATTAGTAGTCATTATGGAGTTCATGATTATTTTCTGTTGTAATGTGCCAATTTGGATTCTTGACACACGTTATGTTTTGTTTGGATGGAAGGAGAAATCCTAAGCTGTTCAAGTAACTAGAACACACATTATCCACACATGTACATTAGAAGACTGGACCCCTGCCATTCCTATTTTTATCTGTTGAAATCTTGAACTGTCTAATCGTGGTGGTACAAAGTTCACTCTCTTGGCAGCCGGGATTGATTTTTCCTTTGAGTAGACATGCTTCACAGAAGTATCCTTTCCCGTTACGTTTTGAAAGTCATCAGACATGCTGTTATAAATGATCATGGAAGATTACTAGAGATGCTGCAAAATAATAGTGAACCAAGTAGCATCTGTAATTTCCAAGGATGACTTGCAATCATCACTCAAAATGAACCCTATCTGAGTGCTGGGCTGAACTTTCTCTTTTCCTCCCTCTCTCTCCCTTTTACTTCTTTATAACATAGCTGAAATAGATACTGCACCTCATGAATTTTTATGCAAAATATTAAGTTGCAAGCCACTGCTGTGCAGATAAACTCTACTGTGGAGATGTAAGTTAGACTGTGCAGCTCAATGGCTGGCATCCTAGATAGAAAGACTTCATGTCATATTGGCCAACCTAGAGTCCAGGTTCATGCTGGTTGCTGACCCCCAAAGGGTTTTGGATGCCTCTTTGGGACATTCTTGTATATATTACAAGGAAAATGATTCCATATTTGTTGGCAGAATTGCCCCCTGCTCAAGCTGTTTGCTTAAGACATCACGATCTCTCCTACGGATAAGCCATGAGAAATGAAGCTCTCCAAGCTGACACCTGCTGAGCCCACCTTCACAGTTCCCTCTGGGCTCAGATGCAATTGGTTCAGATGCAATTGCTCCCCAAATCCTTTTGATTCTATTTTATTAAAATGTCTTGAATCCCCCATTGTGTCTCTCTATGTACACTGCCACAGCCCAACTTGTTTCTCCTCTCTTCTTAACCACACCATTGAAGCTACTTGTGACTTGATTCCTTTTTCTGCTGCTGCTTCCCTTTCCTTCCATCCATTGGTTTTTTAGCTGCTAGAGTGATATTTCCACCTTCCAGGCCTAGATGTGCACCTCTTTCATTGTAAAACCTCTGAGGGCTTCCACACTGCCTAAGGCAGAAAGTACAAGCACCCTGGCATGACACTGATGGCTTTTCATTACCTTAACATGGCCAGCCTCTATTGATTAACCTTCCAGTTACATCTTTCCCATGCCACCCCAAACTACCAGTTGTTTTCCAAATATGACCTCTCCTCAGACATTTTCAGTGGCTTTTCCTGATTTCAATCTCTTTTACCTTCCAAGGAAAAAATATTTCCCCCTTTTTCTGTGCTTCTGAAGTTAGAGCAAGTGATTACTTAAAAAGTGATGTAGTAAAAATGATTGAGGACCAGATATGTACCAGACAATGTGTTTTATACTTGAGACTAAGATATGTCACATTTCAGTTGGGGAAGTTGAGAAGATGAATATAGCAACAGATCATCATAACTCAGGGATGTAATACAGACTTTATAAAGAAATGCTTAAATAATGACCAAAGGGACACCTTTTAAGATATTCTATCTAAAGTTTCCACCTATGCATGCCCAGTTATTCTTTTTCATGTTATCCTGTTTTATTTTCTTCATGGCATTTGTCTATGCTTATCTTGTTTATTCTGTTGTTTCTTTTTTACTGTCTCCTCCACCGGAATGCAACTTTTATAAGAGCAGACCTTGTACCTCTTTCATTCACTTTCATACTCTGTAATTAGAACAGCACTTGGCATATTATGGTGCTTAAGAAATATTTGTTGACTAAATAAATGTGGTTAGAGAAGGCTTTGTGCATCTGTTCCCCTATCCTTCTTCTTTAATCTTTCTCTTAGGTTAGCCAAGAATGGCCTCAACTCATTTAATGATAGCCATTGAGTCATTGTAATTGTGATATGCTCCATATGAAATGTAAGCTTTATTTCATTATGGGGACCATTCTGACCATCTACTATTTATACTCATTTATTTGTTTATGTCTATTCATTACCAGTATCACAAATGTGCTACACCAGGCTAGATATAGGAAAAGAAAGACAATAAAATGAAATCTCTCAAGTAACTCATTACAAGAGATTAAACAGATACTGCACATTGAAATCAGTATTTTTAATTGTGGTAAGCAACCTAAATGTATGCCATTTAAAGGGTGGCACAAATTTCTGTCATTGCATGATCACATTCTGGTGTCTATTTTATGGGTACCTTTGTTTTCTTACATTGTCTCAAAAATGCAAATCAATAAACATTTATGAGTAGCTACTTTGTGCCCAGTGCTTAGAGATGAGGGATAAAAATGGGAATGCCAGGCATCATGCTTCTAAGAAACTGACAGTCTATTAGACTCTTCCTGAAATGAAGTCGAATCATTCTATAAGAGGATGTCAAAATTTTGGTAGGAAGGAGATGAAACAAACATGTTAACCATGGTCAATCAAATACAAGCTGTCATTATATTTGGATTCAAGATTCCTTTTTGCAAAGACAACATGGGAATTGGAGCAGATTACAGAGTTTTTCAATGTGAGAATGCAGTGATTCTTGCTGGGTACTATTTTCATTGGAGTAAACTCTTTAAAAACTTTTATAGAGGATCCAATATCAGTCATCAAATGGTCAGTATACAGTGTCCTACACAGTAGTTTTTATAACCACAGTTAAATCTGTTCACTTCCATTCGTTGAGCCAGGAGCTGCTGCAAATATGCATATACTCACCTCATTTAATTCTCAGCTTTAGATGGTAAATGCTCTATTATCCCCACTTTGCAGATGGGAGACTGATGCCTAAGTTAAATAACATATAAAAGACATACAAATAATAAGTGGTAGGACATATAAATACACTGGGGAAGCACATGACTGCTCTTGGATAAATGCATCAAGAAGTAGTACAGATCTTCCTAATATGAAACCTCCATAAGACCTGTGGTCATGTCATTAAAGGCCAACCAAAGAAAATCTGTAATTCTTCAACTTTGAATCTTGTTGTGGTTCCCTGACCTGTGGTAAAGTGTCCAGAACAGGGATTTGGCAGTTTGAATGTTTTTTCTCAATGCTCAGGGGGTTCTGACAGAGCCCGACTGCAAGCATTATAAGACTGATGTGCAGTGAGGCTCATTGTATTTGGGGGAGAAACAGGGTTGTATATCTTGAAAGTGGGAGGAGAATATGATGTGGTTGATATTCCACATGAAGGCTGAGAAGCCCAACTACTGTTCCTTCCTTGTTGATAGACTGCCTTGCTCCCTCCTCTCATGGAGAGAGTCATAGGAGACCTGCAGACAAAGCCATTGTTGCCCCTGGAATCAGTTGTTGGTCAATTCTTGCGTTGTATTCAAGTTTTGACTGACTAAAACCCTGGGAGAGATTTCTGTTGCTCCCTGTAGGAAAATAAAAAGTTGTTAAGGTGGGGTCTTCCAGCTTCAGCTGCCAAAATTAAGAGAACATGGCTGAAAGATATGCTGAAAAAATCCGATTAACATGCATACACAAAAAATAACCACACACACAAAAAACGAAAACCAAAACCACAGCCTAGCCTCAATTTTATACATTTTCTGCTTTTTTTCTTTTAATACTGCAGATGAACTTAGCAATGATTGCTCTGAACTAAAAAGTCCTTTAAATGACTCTATAACGAGAAAACTCTTTTGTATGAATTTGTGAAGTTCACTATCAATGCAGATCAATAAATCCTGAACCACTTGATTTTTTTTAAAAAAAATGTAATTTATTGAAGGGGAGAAAAAGACTGTATGGATTGAATTGCTGTCCCAGCTTTGAAAGACATAGAACAGATTTGGTAGCAATGCAACTGAAGTATCTGTTCTCGCTGCCTCTCCCACTCCTGGTTTTCTGTTTTTGGTACCCTGTTTGCAATTATCCTGGTTGTGCCTGTAGCAGATTATCAGGAAGTGGTACTTTGAAGAATTCAGAGGTACAGTCCTACCTTGACAGGTGACACTGAATTCTACCAGCTCTGTTCATAAATTTCTGATGTGCCTTCTTAATACCTGTAACTTAGGAGAACACCATTCTCAGAAGTGGTGGGCTCCATCCTCAGCTCTTAGAGTGCTAGTATTCCAGGGCACAATGACTTATTGTAGTGATATTTTGGAGGCACTTTGTTTAGAAGTTTACCTTCTTCCACTAATGTAGACTATTGCATGGATATGAGGATTTGACTGATTTCAAATCCTACCTATATTAATTGGACCTTGGGAAAATTTCATAAGCTCTCTAAGACTTAGTTTCTTCATCTGTAAAATAGGAATAATAACAGCATGCCTGTCCTTTTTGAGTTAAGATGTAAAGTATTTATTTGTAAAGTATAGTGCCTATTCACATTACTCAATATTTCTTACCAATGAATGTGTGGGTGAGAGACTTTGTCTTCAAAATGATTGTGTTTTTTTCATTCTCTGAATCCCAGGATTTAGTGTAGGGTCCAGCACATGGTGGGTGCTCAGTAAATGGTAACTGAATTAATAACAGAGGTAAAACTCAGGAATGGTTATTCCATTTTTCTCAAGTCAGTTTGTAAATTCACTTTTTCCTTTGCATTTTAGTCTTGGCTCTGCTATGCATTCAGTGTGACTTTGGGAAAGGCATCATTTTCTTCTCTAAGAAATGATGGGTTGGCATCTGTCAGTCTTTGGACCTCTAGAATTCCTTCCTCCTTCATCTTTTTCTTCTCTTTGTGCTCTGATTTTTCAGGATGACCAGGGGTCAAACAGTGTCAGCAGGCAGATTACCACCTGTATACTTTCTATGAGGTTATGACACCCAGTAGTTCTGAGGCAAATCATTGCATGTTGAATAAAGTTAAAAGTGAGAAGGCATGGCCTGATCCTACTTTTTTTTTTTTCAGCAAGTAGCTAACCTGTCTTGGCCTGTTTTCTAAGTAGTGATGGTGACCCTTATTCTGTTTCTCTCTTAGAGGAAATGATGCTCCAAGAGGATTGAGTATGTTGTCAACTGTACACATTCCAGTTAAACTGGCCTGGTGTCTGGATTAAGATGCAATGGATCCTTTGCTTTACCACTTCACAGAGATTTTTCAGAAAAGTGAGTCAACATTTCCTTGGAGTTGTCAGATAATATAATATTTAGCTTATGGGCAAAAAATAAGATTTGTGAATTACAGGCTGTGATGAGGACTTAACTCAGTGACTCTAGGCATAGAGTCATAATAGAAGTCATAACATCAACAGCAGGCATGTCCTTTAGTTAAGCATATACTATGGGATAAGTACTGAACAAAGCACATTAAATGTGTTATTTAATCACTACTACAACAAACTCAGGAAGTAATAAGAACTTTTATCCCCTTTTGCAGGTAAGCAAACATGTTCAAGGAGGTCTCAGAGTTAATCAGTGGAATTGAATGTGTCAGCATGATTTGCATTGGGTTCTTCTCTACCGCTTTACACTGCCTCCAAGAAATAGGGGTCACAGAGTCATACCTAACCCATTATTGCTGAAGCTGTATGCTCTCTGACCTCTTACAAGTAACTGTCTCTGGATGCTGACACACAGCCAGTTCTTTCAAGGAAGGGGCTGTGGATCTGGAGCTTTGGAAAGTGAACTACATAATGGATCCCTAAGGAAACTCAGTGGGAGCTGCCTGAGAAGAAGCTAAACGTGACTAGGGAACTAGGAGTCCAGAAAGGGACGGTTACACAAGGCACCAGCAGAAGCCAGTCCAACAAGGGAGGCAGGGAAGAGCCTAGGCCATTGAGGTGCAATGAGACGCATCTGGGACATAGCATCTGGGACTGGCTGAGGCCAGTCACACCTAATGAGGGGACTAGACCACTTCCAGAGGGCAGAGAAACTATTTCTCAGCCCACCTGGAGCTGACTCCAGGAAAATTTAAAAGGTATTGGCAGAATCTCATATTCTTGGAAGTAAGGTTTTTGAAGAAGACTTAACCTTGCAATTATGATCAATAGATGTCAACATTTCCACTGTTTACTAAGAACTATTCTGTGGCAGGTGCTAAATTAACATTTTACCTTCACTCACTCTCTCAATTATAATGAGCTGAGGCTTGTCCTTTTCTTTTCCTTTTCTTGTCTTTTTTATTCTTTTCTCTCTTTTCCTCTCTTCTCCTCTCCTCTGCTCTAATCTCCCCTCCCTTCTCCTCTCCTCTCCTTTCTTTTCCTTTCCTTTTTTCTTTTCTTACTTTTGTAATTCTAGGGGATGGACCCAGGGCCTCACACATGCTAGGCAACTACTCCACCACTGAGCTGCATCCCCAGCCCTTTTTTTATGTTGAGACAGCATGTCGCTAAGTTATGCATGCTGCCTCTGGCCTGGAAAATGCAATCCTCCTGCCTCAGCCTTCCAAATCATCGGGATTACAGATGTGTGCCATAGTGCTTGGCTTCCTTGATTTTCACATGAAAAAACTGAGGGCACTTGTGCAAAGCCACACTGTTGTGAGAGAGCATAGTTCAGATACAAATTCAGGTCTGTCTTCACTATGTCACTCTTCTGCCTCCTTAAACTGAGATGAAGGAAGAGAAAACAGAGTTAAATTTATATAACATCTGGTAATCTGTTATCCCTCTGCCCAGGCATTTTTTTGAGATATAAAAGATAACAAATTAAATACTTTTGTATTCTATCATTTTTGATAGCTCACATCCTTCCACGTAGAGTCTTATTTTGGCTCCTTACCAGTTTTTTGTCTATGGTTTTAGGGGCATGTTCCCCAAAGAGAGCAACATGCAGAGTCTACACTTCTGCCTAAGAAGTTTGCTACTCTACCAAGGAGACTGCATCTCACTCATTCAAGAGATGGGGCAAATAACAGGGGAACTGAAGCCTAGGATAGTTGAGATGGACCAGAAACACTGGCCTTGCAAAGTGAGGGCCAGACTCAGCAAACATGTTCCAAAGGTTGGAGAAGATGCCCATTTATTTATTCATTTAGTGCTGAGGATTGAACCTAGAGCCTCATGTGTGCTAGGTAAGTGCTGTACCATTGAGCTATACCCTAGTCCAAGAGTTCCTGTATAAGACTATCTGTCTCACAGAGAATTAAAGAGATATTATTCATCAAGTTCTGACAATTTGGGTTTCTATGTATCCTTTCCTCCACGAGTCTGTCAGCTTGTCATGCTGTGGAGACTTGTGTGTTGCTATGATACCAAAAGCTATGCCACTGGTATTTCAGATACCAGCAGGGCCATAGATGGTGGATAGGTTTCAGCTGAGCTTCTAGACTAAGACAGGCTAGGGAGAAGGACCTGGCAGCCCAATCCCAAAACAATAATTAGCCATTGAAACCCTTATGAATAGTGGAGAAGCACTGTCAGATATAGTGTTGGAAAATGAGCCCCCAGGCTGGAAAGCTCAGGAAACAATTGTGGAAGAGTAGATGGGAAGGAAAGACAGCCCCTGGGACCTCCAGTTGCTTATATGGCATGACTTAAAATGAGAAGAATCATGCTGTGACAATGGGCTCAAATATAAAAAGATCGTGTGCATGACAGTGTTGGGTAGGGTTTTGTACTGCTGTACTTAGGGTCGCTATGGGTTGGACCCAACTTGAGGGCACCTAACAATGAAGTATTCTTTAATTCTACCAACCTCTATTTCTCTCACTGCTATTTTCCTTGTAGAGGCCACTGTCACCTTGAACCCCAATTACTGCAAGAACCTCCCAAAAGGCTGTCCCTAGTTTTTTCTTACCTCTTGCCCCCATTCAACCCATTCTCCACACTACAGAGAAGATAGTCTTCCTAAAAGCAGTGGTCTGTAGGGAAGGATTAGCCTGCTTGTGTGTCAGGACAGCACTGGTGATGAGGGCTACAGAACTTGAGCAGAGACTTTAGCAAAATTAAGAAGACATTTCTGACACTCTTAACTGTCCAGAGACTGGGTAGGAAAGTAATTCCCCATCATCAGGGGTGAGCAAAGAGCTTGGACAGTCCCTGGGGAGGGACAGGCATTGAATTTTTTTAAATCTTGGGGAAAAGGTTTATGGGATGAGGAGGACAAGAAAACTACATGATTTTTCTCTGTCTTTCCTGAAGTTTATGATTTTAATCTGCGTGTTAGGTGCCATGGAGTCGGTGTCCAACTCATAGTGACCTTATGTACTACAGGTGAAACACTATTGTCAGTGCTTCTCTGCTATTCATAAGGTTTACAGTGGCAGAGTGATTTTTGGGAGTGGGTTGCTGGGTACTTCTCCCAAGCCTACAGTGTCTTGTGTTTTCAGGTGGTTTCCCATCCAAGTACTAACCAGGCCTAACGCTGCCTAGCTTCTGAGATCTGATGGGATCAGATGTCACAGTGCTAGGGCTGCAGGCTTAATCTCCATAATCACATTAAATAAACAAAAAATTTTCCTATTGGAAAGTTTGGGTTAAACAAAGTTAATACTGCTGGGTGCTGTGGCACACACCTGTAATCCCAGTGGTTGGTGAGGTGGAGGCAGGAGGATGGCAAGTTCAAGACCAGAGGTAGTCTACATAATTTAGCAAGACCCTGTCTCAAAACAAAAAAAAAAAAAAAAAGAAAGAAAAATGTAAGAAAATGGACTGGACATGCAGCTCAGTGGTCCAGCACTTGCAAAGTATGCAAGCGCAAGGCCCTGGGTTCAACCCCCAGTATCGCAAAAACAACAAAACAAAACAAAAAAACAAAGTTAATACCCCTTTCATTTTGTTTCCTTTCCTTTTCTCCTCTTTCACCCTTTTCCATGTCTCCCACCTTCTCACTTCTCTTCTCTTTCCTTGTCCTTCTTTTTGCTTCCCTTCCCTTCCCTTCCCTTCCCTTCCCTTCTCTTCTCTTCTCTTCTCTTCTCTTCTCTTCTCTTCTCTTCTCTTCTCTTCCCTCTTCTCTTTCTTTGTGTTCCCTTCCTTTCCCTTCTCTTCCTTTCCCTTCCTTCCTCTTTTCCTTCTTTCCTTCCTTCTTTCTCCCTCCCTCTGAACAACTTCCTTGAGAACTGTCCAGGAACAGAGAGCTTGATATTCACAGTATAACTAATAAAAAAACAGGTGAAGAAGATGACATGTCCTCTGCTCCTTGTGGTATTTGTATGCCTTGCTCTTTAAGAATTAGAGCCTCCTCACTTTATCCTTAAAGCAGGGAGGAGGGTTTGGCTGAGTAAAAATGAAGTTCTTGGGTAGGGGACCCTCTTGCATGTAGTATTGCACCTTCTGCTGTTTGTGTGGAACAGAATGGGCTGGCACATCTGTACTTGGCTGCCCCTCATCAGGGATGAACTTTTGCAGATAGATTACTTTCTCAAACAGGATAGGTCAGGGGAAGGATGGAAGGATGCTCATTTTGAGAGAGGAGAGCTATTGGCATAGTGTCTCTTTATACACTTTCACATGAGACAGACATAGAGCTCCAAAATTTCTACATACCCAGGTTAGAGCAGCTGGTACTAGCTGTCTAAAAGCACTATTTCATTAATAAATTCAGTAAATATTTATTTAATCCCTATAGGTCCTGTTCTAGATGATAGCCATATAGTGAATGTGAGAAAGTCCCTATCATCATGCGGTGGCATTTCCATCTGAAATATTGAACAAGGAATCCAATAGAAACACATTAAAGCTTTCAGGTGATGATAATTGCTGTGTAGAGTAAAAGGTTAAATTGTGCTCAGTAATGAACAAGCCTGAAGCCTTCATGGCTTCTGATAACAGAGTGTGTCCCTTGTTCCTGCTCTATGTCTACCATAGGTTGACTGCTTTCTGACTCCATGTTTTTACGTCAAGACTCAGATTGACAGAGTAGCCTCAGATCATGACCATTTCTGATCCTGATGGCAGAGAAAGAAGAAACACCATATAATAAATCTAGGCTAGCTTTTATAGCTTCATCCTGGAAAGTGGCATTCATCATGCCTGACTCCATGTTATTAATTGAGGCAAACTAAACAACTGTTCCTGGCTTCTGTAATCCAGCACACCTCAGGGAGAGAATGGAGGTATTGGGTATGTAATCTAACAGCAAGTACAGATTTAACAGAGGAGACTGGACTGGATTCCCTGAATGAAGTAAGGAAGTAGTTTATAGGAAGATACAGATAGTGCATGCTCTAGGTTGAGAGGGAGTTAGCACAAAGGGTCTGCAGAGGAATGAGAGTGTGTGTTTGAGCAAAAGCAAGATGATGAGGCTGGAATGCAGAGATCAAGGGAAGAATGACTGAAGATGAGGTCAGCAAATTAGGCAGGGGGCCGGTCCCCAGGTCATTATGGAGCTGTTACCATTGTTCAGGGACTATCTGTGGGGCACTCACCATGTGCTGGGTCCTCGTCTATGTTCCTGGGTCATATCAGTGAAGAAGGCAGACATGAGCCTTATGGAACCTCACTTCAGTGGTGAGCAAGAGAGCATAAACAACTGATGTGCAAACAGAGTAAGCAAGATGAGAAGTGGAGGGTGACTTTCACTTTTAAACATGGTGGCCAGTGTAAGTGACATTTAAAAAGTGACATTTGAGCAAAGACTTGAAGGAGTGAGAATATGAGTTATGCAGATATTATGGCTAAGGAGAACAAAAATTTGAAGTTATATGTCAGGCATGGTGACACACACCTGTAATTCAGTGACTTGGGAAGTGGAGGCAGGAGGATCATGAATTTGAGGCCATATGTAGCCTGTGTAACTTAGCAAGACTCTGACTCAAAAAAAAAAAAAAAAAAAAAAAAACAAACCCTGAGAGTGCAGCCCAGTGGCAGAGCACTTGCAAAATGTGTGCAAGGCCTTGAGTTTAGCCCCTAAGTACAGGAAAAAAAAAATGGAGGTGAAGTGAATGCAAGTACTTTGGTCAAGTGAATATCATGATCTGACTTTTGTTTCCAAATGATCCTCCAGCTTCTCTGTGGGGAATAGCTGGAAAGTATAGCACAGGTAAGCCTGGCCAAGAGTGCAGTGATTATCAAGGCGGACTTGACTTAGGGTGGTAGGTATGCAGATGGAGGTGGTAAGAAATGGTCCGTGTTTAGATTTTTTTAAGGATGAGTCAACATGATGTAGCATATGAATTAGATGATTTCTAGGTTCCAAACTGAGCAGTTTACTGAACTGGGGAGAGCTGAAGAGAAACCAGTGGCACAGGGCTCAAGGTGCAGGATGCAGAAGTGAATGGAAACCAAAAATTCTCTTTTGAGCATGTTAATTTTGAGAGGCTTATTAAACATACACCCTATAGCCGTACAAACCTGGTGTCTGATCCCATCAGATCTCAGAAGCTAAGCAGGGTTGAGCCCGGTTAGTACTTGGATGGGAGACCTCCTGGGAACACCAGGTGCTGTAGGCTTGGGAGAAGGACCTGGCAATGCACTCCCCAAACAATCTGCCTTGGAAAGTCCTTTCACTAGCAGAGAAGTACTGACAATAGTGCCAGACTTGGCACTGTTGGGAGTGTTCTGTTGTACATAGGGTTGTTATGAGTGGGTCCCCACTCAACAGTACCTAGCAACAACAACAACAACAATAAACCAACCATATAAGTGTGGATTTTGAGAAGCTTGTCAGTCAGCTAGGTGGAACTAGGAGAGAGGTTGGGGTTGGGGATTCACATTTAGGCATCATGACAGGATAGATGATACATAACTATGAAACTTGCTGAGCATACCTTGGATATGTAGATAAAAAGAGAAGAAATGAGGGGAGACCTGAGCCCTTGGGTATTCCAACATTTAGATATTAAAATGAGGAGGAGTCAGCAAAGAAGCCTGAGAAGGAATAGCCATCAAAATAGAAAAATCTAGTAAATTATTAAGCAAAACAGGCCACTCAAAATGAAACAAAACAGGAAGTGTGTTGTTCTAGAAGCCAAAAAGATGAGTCTTTCAAGAAGAAGGAGGAAATTAACTCTGCCAAATATTGTTGATAAATCAAGTATGCTTGAGACTAGAAGTTATCCATTGTCTTCATCATGGTGGAGGGCATTGGAAACCCTTATGGGGACAGCTGGGTGGAGGCATGGCTATAAAAGCCTGGGTAGTGTTTTCATTAAAGAACAGAAAGTGGGGAAATAGAAATAATGAGAACAATCTTAGAATAATGGGTCTGTGACCAGAAGGAACTGTGTAGCCCACAAAGGTTCTCTTATCTTTGTGTCTGTTTTGTTTTCGGTTGGTTTTATCTTTGTTGGTTTAAATGGGAGATGTTATACTATGGTTATGGTCCTTTCAATCATGGACCTGTTGTATAGGTGAGATCTCTGTGGCTCTTCACAGTCCACATGACTTTATGCTTTGAGCCTGCCATTTTGTCTTGGGTTTGTTCTTTCCTCAATGTCACTAAATCATCTAATAACAGGGCCAGGGTTTGAATTCTTAAACCATCTCTGTCAGATCATTCTGACTCATCCAATTTTATCTGGCACTAGTAGTGTTGTTGTTAGGTGCCATTAAGTCATCTCCGATTCATAGTTACCCTCATAGGGTTTTCAATGACTGATTATTTTGGGATTGCCTTGAGAGTGGATTGCCATGTTCTTCTCCCATTTTTGTGGTGGTGGGAATCAAATTTGGGACCTCAGAGACTGCAGAGCAGCATTCTGCCAACTAACTGAGCTAAATCCCAGCCTTGCTCTAGTAGTAGGAACATCTTTGTCCTGAGTACCATTATTTAGCACTCTTCAGTATTTTTAGGAGTTAGTGGTACTTTCTCTTGAATTCTAATTCTTTTACAACTTAATTCTGCAGCTCATTATATTAGAAGTCAATGATAAGTCCCGAGGAATAAAAGTCACCATAAAAGAATTACTCGATTTTGTTTCTTTGTTTGTAGTAAACATGCCTTAATATTTTTTCCATCCCTGCAAGATTACTACTTCCTTTAATAAGTGCAGCCAGTTCCTAAGGAAGTTTTTGGAAGCAGAACTGTAGGGGCTTTTATTTTAGGTCCCATGTTTTTGCTTTGCTCTGGCTTCTCCCAGCTTGATGTCACCTCCAGATATGAAATGAACCCTTAGGTTTGCAAAGTTAGAGTTTAGGTCCAACCCACAACCAATTAGCCAGCGTGAGTCCAGCACTCATTTATCTGGTTACTTTACCGATTAGGTCTATCTTCCCTCATAACAATGGAATCTATGAATTCCTGCTGGTTTGTTCCTCAAAATCGATTTTCACTCAGTAACTCTCTTTCTATTTCAATTTTGGTCTTCTCTAGGCAAAACAGGCATTTTTTTTTGTTGTTGTTGTTGAAGATACGGTGTTGTATCCTTCCTTCCTCTAGACCTGTTCTGAGGACTTTGGGGGTTGTTCAAAGGACTATGTCTCTTGGTATTGAGCGTACTGCTTTTTCTGGAAGCTTCCATTGAGCATCTGGCTGATCTCCAGACTCTCCACAGCATTCAGAATGTATCTGGTATGATTTTGTGGGGAAATGGTCAAGGCTTTATTTCCTTTTTTTCTAAATAAAATATCAAATGCCAAATCCATACTACCTAGATGATGCTCTAATTGGGAAGTTTTATATTTGTCCACCCAGCAGAGGTTCTTGGCCTCTAAGGGGGTCCCCTGGTGTTCCTAGAAGAGGTAATAATATATTTATGGAATCTTCTTTTGTAGCATTCTTTTGCTGGTTTCTCATGAAGGAACCACTCTTCCTTTCTCTGTCTCTTTAAGAATATATTGGAATGAAGTGCAAACAGCCCAAGATTTGTAGGTAGTAAAGTAGTTATGGATAAGGTCAAAGCCTATAACACTATTATATATTGACTTTATGACTTTGGTCAAAATTTTAGTCTCAGTCTTTTCTCTGCAAAATGAAAGTAATAAAGCCCTATGCCAGTGAATTTTAGTGAACATTCATAATAATATGTCAAGTGCTCAGTATAAATAGTAGGTATCAATACTGATATTACTGTTAATATAGATAATGACAATAGTAGAACATGCATCATATAATATTCTAGGCCATAGATAAAGAACAGTGAATAGAAAATAATTCTTTACTCTCAAAAATCTCCTGGTCCAGTGGTACATAAAAAGGTATCAATTCTAACTCAACTCATTATGTGGAATGATAGAGCAGGCACAAAGCCTTAAAGGATCCTTAAAGAAAATAGTAATTGATTCTGTTTGGGTGGTATCAGGAGAAGTGCTCCCTGAGTTGAGATTTTTCTAAATATTGGCCATTTTTGATGGCATGCACATTATATAAACTTCGTTGTTGTTAGGTGCAGTTGAGTCAGTCGTTGACTCATAGTGACCATATGTACAACAGGCAAAAAACAATTGTTAGTGTTTCTCTGCTATTCATAGGGTTTTCAATGGCTGATTGTTTTTTGGGAGTGGATTGCTGGGTCCTTCTCCCAAGCCTACAGCACCTGGTGTTCCCAGCTAGTCTCCTATCCAAGTACTAACCAGGCCTGACCCTGCTTCCAAGATCTGACAGGATTGGATACCACACCGGTATGACTGCAATCTTTATATAAACTAAGGGAGATATTATATAATACCTGACCTTTAAAAAAGTAGTGGATGAAATCCAATTTGTAATAGGATAATGAAAGTAGCCTAAAGCCAAATTTCTTCACATCCCCTCCAAAACCATACATATCAATAAGGCAAGCAAATAAAGCCACCCATAACCCACACTGAAAGCACACTAAAAGGTACAGAATCCTACAAACTATAATTTATGTCTAAGTAAGAGGTAATAGAATAATTCCTTTTCCTCAAAGATATTTACAATCTAATCCCTGGATATGTGAATATGCTAGTTTTTATGAGGCAAAAATGGAAATGAAGTTGCAGAAGAAATTAAAGTTGATAATCAGTAGACCTTGAGATGTGGAGATATCCTTGATTATCCTGCTGGGCCCAATGAAACTTAATCATGTTGTGAAGCTCAGTGGAGAAGGGAGGCAGAAGAGAAAGCACCCCAGGGAAGGCAGTCCAGAAGGTTTCAGCCAGACCTTGCCGGTTTTGAAGAAGAAGGATGTGGCCACAACCCAAGGAATGTAGGTAGTTTCTTGAGTCTGGAATAAGCAAAGAAACATATTCTTCTCTCAGCTCTCTAGAAGGAATGCAGTCCTGTTGGCATCTTGATTCTAGCCCAGTGAGATCCATTTAGACTCTTGACTTCTGGAACTATTTGATGATAAATCTGTATGCGTGTAGTCACTAAGTCTCTCATATTTTGTGACAGCAGCAATAGGAAAGTAATACATAAGTAAATAGATGTGTCAGTACTTACACATATTCTGAAATCTGTGCCAGAAAGGAGTTAGGCAAAGACTTCATAAAAAAGAAGGTAGGATTAGGGAAAGGAATCAAATGAAATCCCCCATATAATGAAGGGTGGTTGCCTTTAGTGGAGGAAATACTAAGAAAAGCCTGAGATCGATGCATTGGAGCACTGATTACTAGAGTGGTGTCACATAGAGTATTTCAAGTACCTGGGACTGAAGGCAGCAGTCTGAGAAACCACTTCTGGTATAGAAAGGGCTGATCTGGAGGGAGATGTATCCTGGAGGCTTGGTGGGAAGTGGAAAGAAGAGCAAAAGCTTTGCACAGAAACAAAAGATAACCATGAAATCAAAAGGTACACAAGCTCTCATCCTCATCCTCTATGCAAATAAAAGGGACTTTGTCAAATGATCTATTGATTGAAGGAACTAACCTCAAACTAGAAAAAAAGAACTTTTGAAAATGGGAATCTGGTAACCCATCCAAATCCATCACTTCTGCTACACAAACCAGTTTTGCTGGGTTTAGAAGATATGACATTGGAAAACAAACAGAAAGTTTATGAGACTATGAACAACAACAACAAAACAAGAAATGACATTCTCCCCTAAAACAAATGGAGCACAAGTAAACTGTGACACATTTTTTTTTTTTGCAGGTACTGGGGATTAAACCCAGGGCCTTGTTCTTGCATGCCTTGCAAGTGCTGGACCACTGAGCTGCACCCCCAGCCCATTTTTTTACTTTTTGAGACAGGGTCTCACTAAATTACGCAGACTGCCTCTGGTCTTGAACTTGCGATCCTCCTGCCTCCGCCTCCTGAGCTGCTGGGATTACAGGCATGCGTCACCGTGCCCCACTCAATATCCTTAAGGAAGTAAATATGAAAACATCCTCAAATAAGAAATCTAAAAGCTCCAAAATTGAGGTGGGCAGAATACTCAAGGAGACAACAAATTAGTGTTGATAAAATTCAGAAAAGAATTAGAGGAAAAAGAGAAATCATTTCAGAAATGAAGATGAAAATGAAAGGTGCTTAAGGAAAATAGATTCAACTGCAAATATAGCAAGAGGAGTTGGGAAATGGAAAGAAAATAGTTCAGAGAATAAGATGACAATGGAAGGTGAAAATTTTGAAAGAATAATAAGTAGATCTAGAAGATAAAGATGTCTCAAAATATCTATGATTGGAATTTCTGAAGAATTAAAACAATAGAACAGAATGCATATCTGAAACTGTAACCCAAGAAAACTGTCTGTAAAAACATGACCTAAATTTTCATATTGAAAGTACTTTTCCATATGCTGCAGAGAATTGACTCAGAACAATCAACTCTTGAATCATCATCTTTAATAGTGAAACATAAAATATCATATGGATTCTAGGCAAAATGGTGAACTGACTTAAAAGAGAAAAGAAAACTTGATTTGGCTTCAGAATTCTCAAGATTAAACACTGTCTGCAAGAAACTTTAGGAAATAAAGTTATATCTGGATAACCTGTACTTTAAATCAGGTTTACAAAAAAATGGTTTTAAACAGGTAGGAATTCAGGGAACATTGTACTGTGAGCCCTTCCTGAAGAATCTAATGGAGGATAAACTTCATCCAACCAAGACCAAATTAAAATAACAAGACAACTAAGTGGTTGACCCAGAGTTAATGTTACAGTCTAAGGATGTGTTTAAAGTTGAAAAACAAACAGTAGAAGCCCAGGTAAGGAAAAAAGATTCAAAAGGTGTTTATGAGATGGTAGCTACTGGAACAAAAAATTAAAATCCTTTAAAATACCAAAAGAAATATCAAAAAGAAAAAATTATATAGGGAAAATATTTTATAATACAAACTGTTCATTAAATTTCACGTAAGAAAAAGGGAAAAATGAGCAAACTGAGGTACAAAAATTTTAAGTTAACATTTTGGGGAACAAATGTACTTAATGGAGAACTGAGAGTAAATCCTGGACATTTGACTCTAAAGCATGTATTTAGCTTAAATGAAGAGAGACATATGATCTTGTAGATAATATTAAATTCTATGATGTCTTTTTCTTTCAAATATATTTATAGATTCTAAATAATTAATCAAAATCTCACTTGGAATTTTAGAAAAGTAGAATTTCTTATATTATTAAGTAATTACTAAATTTATCTGAGCCTGCAGCGGTAGCCCTGTGGCATGCGATCCCATCAGATCTCGGAAGCTAAGCAGGGTCGGGCCTGGTTAGTACCTGGATGGGAGACTCCCTGGGAACACCAGAAGCTGTAGGCTTGGGAGAAGGACCTGGCAACCCCCTCCCAAAAATCAATCTGCCACTGAAAACCCTATGAACAGCAGGGAAGCACTGACAATAGTGTTTCCCCTGTTGTACAGAGGGTCGCTATTAGTCGGATACCGACTCAATGGCACCTAACAACAACAACAACAACAACAACAACAACAACAACAAATTTATCTGAAAAAGGCTGAATAATCAAAGAATGATGAGTGAAGCAGACTAGTGCAATGCGTATTTAAAATAAGAGAAAATACAGTGACTAAAATAGTGAGATAGTGTATAATCAAACATTAAAAAGTAAAAAATGAATATATATATGAATTACAGAAGATCAGATTCATTTCTACTTTTACCTAGCTGGTCATCTACTTTGAAGGTGAAATAAGAGTCATACCTCATGCAAAATAGCATTAAAAGTCTGATCAGTTAATAGATTTGTCGTTAGATACTGTGGAGTCAGGTCTGACTCATAGCAACCCTAGGTACAACAGAATGAAACACTACCCAATATTGTACCATGCACACATTCTTTCTATGTTTGAGCCTAATTCTGGGACCATTATTTCTTCATGTTTTGAGTCCTGCCACATTAGTAAAAGGAGGTCCCAGGGGCTTTACTCCATTCCTGTCATTAAGGTAGACTCTTACTTTGAGGAAGCAACGCTTCTCCAGTTGTTTCTTGAATTCCTTCCAGCCTGAGGTACTCATTCTCCAGCACTATATTTGATAGTGCTTCTCTACTATTCTTAGGGTTTTCAATGGCTAATTGCTTTGGCAGTGGGCTACTGCCAAAGGACAAAGGTCCTTCTCCCTAATCTCTCTTATTATAAACGCTGATCTAAAACCTGCCCACCATGGGTAGCCCCGCTGGTTTCTGAAATACAGGTGGTATAGCTTTCAGCATCACAGCAACATACAAGCCCCCACAGCATGACAAGCTGACAGACAGGTGGGGGAATTAATATAATAGAAAATGGAAATGATATCACATTTTTGGAGTGATGCCGACATTATAAATCTTACTAGATTAAATCACAAAGTTGAAAATAGGTTTAATTACTAAAAATAGATTTGACTATCTGAGATAAAATATCTGTTAAAAATGATAACAATACAGCATGAGAAAATATTTCAACAGGCATGATGATAGTTAATGTCTTCATTATAGAAAGAACACATACAAGTAGAAAAAATCTGAAGACCCTTGAAAGGCAAACTTGCAAAAGTTTTGGGAAAAATAGTTCAACTGTGCTATTTTAGCAAAGAAGTTATATCTGTATCCCTATTAGAGTAGTAGTAATTTGGAAAATATAATGTACTACTTGAGATTGTCCAGGATGTCACATATGCCCATTAATAGAGGCATGGTAGTTGAATACAAATCTTGTATAAAACAATATGGTAAATGTAAATGAGTAATCAATTTTTAATTTCACTTCTGTGAATTTATCCAAGGGGAAAAATATGATAAAAGGACAAGGAAGGTATTTACTACAGTGTCATTTCACTAGAGTTTAGAAGCAATCTAAGTATATAACAATGCAGTTATAAAAATGATAAATTGATTTAGAAGACTATTATGTGATCATGACAAAAATCAGAGTGTTACAAGGACATTCTAAATATATTTTTGTTGTAGAATGCAGTTGAGTCGAGTCTAACTCAGAGTGACCCTATGTACAACAGAACGAAACACTACCTAACACTGTGTCATGCACAAAATCTTTTTATGTTCGAGCACATTGTTGCAATCATTATGTTTCTTCTCATTTTGAGTTGTGCCATATCAACAAAAAAATTTACTCCATGGGCTTTACTCTATTCTTGTCATTAAGGTAGACTCTACTTTGAGGAGGCAATGCTTCCCCAGTCATTTCTTGAATGCCATCCAGCCTGGGGGGTTCATTTTCCAACACTATATTTGATAGTTCTCACTATTCGTAGAGTTTTCAATGGCTAATTGTTTTGAGAGTGGGCTGCTGGGTTCTTCTTTTTAAGGTGTCTTAGTTTTGAAGCTCAGCCAACACCTGTCCACCATGGGTGGACTCTTCCTAAAATGAAGTAAGCAATAGCTGTAGTGTCTCAATCACAGATTGGTTTCTTACATGGTAATATTAGACATTTTTGCACTGAGTTGGGGGTGAGATGAGGTAGGCATTGGAGAGAACTAAAGTAGCAAAGGAGAAAAGGAGAATCTTAGTGAATATGAATTCATTTATGGACTGTTTGATGAAGTTGTTTGTGTTTCTCAGCTTCCACAACATAATATCACTTCTTCATGCCACTAAGTTGACATCTGAAACAAATGGATTTTCCATCCATTGTTGTTGTTGTTAGGTACCGTTGAGCCAGTATCTGACTCATAGTGACCCTACGTACAACAGGTGAAACACTATTGCCATGCTTCTCTGCTATTCATAGGGTTTTCAATGGCTGATTGGTTTTTGGGAGGGGGTTGCCAGGTCCTTCTCCCAGCCTACAGTATCTGGTGTTCCCAGGCTGTCTCCCATCCAAGTACTAACCAGGCCCGACCCTGCTTAGCTTCTGAGATCTGACGATATCAGACAACATAGTGGTACAGCTGCAGGCTTCCTTCCATTAGCAATACATAATATTGTTTTGAAGCCAGAGTTTGGGCTATGACCTCAATTAAGCCAGTCTGTATGAAGTGGTATAAGGGAAAAATAAGGTACAGGGACGTGTTTACCCACTGCTCTAACATTTGGGTAAATTTAGACTCTCCAGAATGCTATGTCTGTGCATTATGTTGGTTTAGAAACTTACCAAGAGATTTGACTGAAGTTTACTTATTATTAGTTTGTCCTTCACTGTTACAGAGAATAGAATATTTTGATTTTTGAGAACTTCTATTTGAAAACATTATTATTGCTGTTGAGAAAAGAGGCCATCCATGTATTTTTGCTTTGGAATTCTAATCTCTATGGAATTAGGAGCTCTTGTTCACCATTGCATCCTGAGAACTTTAGTGCCTAGCATGATACTAGATACTCAGTGTTATTAAATAAATGAATACTTTGTTGACAACAATGTTTTTTCTTCAGTTCATTATCTTTCATTCAAAGTTTCATGTGAGAAATGTTATCTTTGAGGAACTAACATTTTTTTCTCTTATATGGAAATTATGATAGCTTTCCTTTCCTTTCCCATTTCTTCCCTCTCAACATTCTCTTTCTCTTCCTTCTTTCTTATTCTTCTATCCTCCTCTTTCTCCTTCTCACATTCCTCCTTCTCTTTCTTTCTTGTCTTTATAACATCTTTTTCTATATTCTTTTTGATGCCTCAGCTACTAGACATTTAGAAACAAATACTTTTTTTTTTAAATTGGAAATTTTTAATGCACACCTTAATGTGATTCATTCTGACATGCTTTTCATTGTGACATTTCCATATATGCATTTTGATGTACATTATTCATATAGGTGCCCCCTTACCCTGTTGTATGCTCCCCCCACCCTCCCCATCTAAGTCTTCTCTATCATTTACTTGATAATATTTTTCTATATGTTCTTGGGTTCCAGTTCTGTTTAAGATAGGAACTTTTCCTGTAGTGATCTTTGTTTTTATCTTGTCAGAACAATTGCACGCATTTTCTAGACCATTTATATTGACACCATTCTTAGCTTTTTTTCCCTTTTGTTTTGATCTGACCTTTGAATAGGATTTTTCCTTCTTATAATTTTGATTCAGCTCCCACATATGAGTGAGAATATGTGGTGTTTCTCTTTCTGAGCTTGTGTTTGTTCACTTAAAATAATTTTCTCTAATTCCATCCATTTTGCTGCAAATGACCTCATTTCATTTTTCTTGATTGCTGAGTAGTATTCCATTGTGTATATGTACCATAGGTTTTTTTTAATCCATTCTTCTGACCAAATGCATTTATAATCAATGATACAGCTAATGGAACTCTAATAGTCCTTTTAATTATCACATTTTCTCCTTTTTTTCCCCCAGCACTCTACTTAAGTCTATATCTCTGGAGTCAGACTGACATGGTTTGAAACCTGCTCTCTACCCTTACCCTTTCTAGGTCTGTGTCCTTATTTGTAAAATGGACATAACCTACCTGCCTCCCTAGTCCACTGTGAAGGTTAAAGTCAAAGGCCTATGCACATGTCTTATTCAATAAATCCTTACTGCACCTTCCTTTTTATTAATAATTTCAAATGATACATTTTCTTAGAAATTGAAGGGGTTTAATGATTACCAAGATATCTGATCTGATTATTGAGGGTATGGCATTGTGTGTAGGGGAAATTATGAAAACTATGCTACCTACCTTCAAAGTACTTCCAGGCCGGAAGTGGAGAGAGTGATGTAACTTTGTTTTCAATTAAGTAATATATCTTGTTTTATAAGCCAGTGCTAGGAGAAATTGTGGAATTTTTACTCCTTTCCCCTTCCCCTTCCCCTTCCCCCCGTACCCCCCTCCCCTCCCTTCCCTTCCCTTCCCTTCCCTTCCCTTCCCTTCCCTTCCCTTCCCTCCCTCCCTTCCTTCCTTCCTTCCTTCTTTCCTTCCTTCTTTCCTTCCCTCCTTCTCTTCTCCTTTCATTTCTTCTTTGAGCTATTCTCTAGACAGCATGAAGTAAACAAATATTCCCTGACTACAAAGTGGCATTGTGAGATATTTTTAAGCTTTTGGGTACTAGTAGCGATTTCTTTTCTCTCCTTATGTTTACAATTTCTGCTACCTAGCTGGAATTCTAACCCTCTGCCAGGCCATCGGGGCTGGGATTGAGCTTAGTGGGTAGAGCACTGCACTGCAGTCTCTGAGGCCCCGAGTTCAATTCCCAGCACCACAAAAATGGGAGAAGGGCCTGGCAATCCACTCCCAAGGCAATCCCAAAACAGTCAGCCATTGAAAACCCTACGAGGGTTGCTATGAGTCGGATACCGACTCGACGGCACCTAACAACAACTAACAGCCAGGCCATCACAGGAAACAGAAGACTTGTCTCTTGGGATTGAGCATGAATGTGGTGTATGTGAAAGCAGAAAGACTGAAAAGGAACTATCTCAGTGTACTCTGTTACCAAACAGGCACTTGGCTGTGAGAGCCACTGCAGTCAACAATGAAGAAATAGATACAGAATGTGTAAGGTGATGCTAAGGAAAGAGGCACAAAAGCACTGGTATGTATTAGGTAGAATACACATCCTGAGGCAGCCTGGAGACTCCCCAAAGAGGCTCTCTGTGATCACGCATTCCATGATTATTGCAGTCTTGCACTGCTGGTTTTCTTTTGAGTTGTGTAAGCATAGAAACTCTTAAGTCATGAATGGTATGTACTTGCCTGTTCTGTTGGACTTTCACACTCTACTGCCATTTGTTTTTATGTATTTCTCTCTTCCAGTGAGTTGTGAGTTCCATGAGGACACTGTATATATCTTATTCAGTTTGAGTCCCAGAGGTGAATACAGGCCTAGGGACATAGTAGGTATTTGGTAAATGTTTGATAAAAATAACATTGCTCTTCTGGAGCTCACAGTCCAGGGAATGAAGTAAACCAGTGCTTCTCAGATGATCTTTGGTAAAGGACATGTTTTTCTTTTAATGAAAAAAAATCAATCTCTTTTGGGGTGATATTTTGAATACTATGTTTGAAAAACTATAAAAGACATACAAAACGCATTGTTAGATTTACAAACATAAATGTCCCCTACCAAGACACTAAACAAGTTTCAGAGCACTTTGTGTGTATTTCTTATCGCAGATTGCTAACCATTTGCAGAAGGACATCAATCCATGGCCCCATGTACCACTCGAATACTATATTTACATACATGTACCATGTGCAGGTGTTGTGAAATCGCTGCAGAATAAATGAAGCCCAGCATTGGGGCAGAGAGTGGGGACACAGAATGCTGACAGTGCTATTTTATTGAGCAGAGTTGGGAGCTTCTCTGATGATATGAGGTTTGAATAGAGAATGGGATGAAGTGAGTGAGGCTTACAGACACCAAAGGGAGAGTTTCAGGAAAACAAAGCAGTATGAGCAAAGGCTCAGAGGTGATATTAGTGCTATCGTTTTAAGAATGGAGTCAAAGGAGACATGGCTCAGATTACTAGGCCCTAAAAGATCATTCAAAGAATTTATAATCTTATTCTGAGCCATCAGAGTGTTTTGAACATGCGCTGAATTATATACATGGCTATATTGGGTATTCTGTGGAGAAAAGACTGTAAGAGAAAGTTAAGAGGCTCTGGTAACCTCTTTGGGGCAAATGATGGTGGATCATCCAGGGAGGTAGCAGTGGAGATGGTGAGCAGTTGTTGGAGTATAAACTGGCCTGGAAGACAGAACATCTAACATTGGCTGATAGATTGGATACAGATCCTGAGAAAGAAAAGAGTTAAGGTTGAATCCAAGGATTTTGGACAAAGCAAATGATAATTAGGCAATAAGGGCCTAGGTGGGAAACGAGAGGAGCTCCAGACATATTAAATTAGGAAACTCATTTAACATACAGAGATGTTGAATAGGTAGGTAGGCATATGTGCTTGGAGTTTAAGTGGAATGCTAGAGATAGAGCCATGAAACTGGAGGTTATAAATTTACTGATGGAATTAAAGTCATGAATCTGGATGAAGTCACCAAGATGTAAGTGCAGATAGAGAAATAAAGGGGTCTAATGTCAAGTCCTTAGGCCCATCCACATCAGAGAGGTCTGGAAGATGAAGAACAAGTAGGGGAGACTGAGAATGAGCTGTCACATCAGAGGGTCAAAAAATTAACTCCATAATTTACTCAACAAGTAGTTTTTAAGCTGCTAGTCTCTTGTTCATGGGGCTGGGGTTTAGCTCAGTTGGTAGAGTGCTGCTCTGCCCTCCCTGAGGCCCTGAGTTCAATCCCCTGCACTGAAAAAATGGGAGAAGGTAATGCACTCCCATGTATAATCCCGAACCAATCTGCCATTGAAAACCCTATGAGGGTCACTATGAATTGGATCCAACTTGAGGGCACCTAACAACAACAACAACAACAACACAACAATAACAACAACAACAAAGTCTCTTATTCAGAACACTCTCTTAGAGAGGCAACATTTTGGAAAGATTTAGATGACCCCCAAGTAGTTGATGTTGTTGTTGTTGTTAGGTGTTATCAAGTTGGGTCAGATTCATAGCGACCCTAGGTACAACAGATGCACACCTTTCTTGACTTTAAGCCAGGCAGTGTTTCCTCTTTCTGTTGGAACAACTGCCTCCTGGTCCATGTACAGATTCCTCATGAGTATAATTAAGTGCTCTGGTATTCCCATTCTTTACAATGTTACCCATAATTTCTTATGCACACAGTCAAATACCTCTACATAGTCAATAAAACATAGGCATCTTTCTGGTATTCTCTGCTTTCAGCTAATATCCATCTGATCATCAACTAGATGGATTGACACAGTGACTGCAACAATGAGCTTAAACATAAAAAAGATCATTTTCTTGACAGAGTCAAGGAGTGTTTCGTTCTGCTGTACATAGGGTAGCTATAAGTCAGACTTGATGGCACCTAAAAGCAACATGTACAACAGAATGAAACACTACCTGACACTGTGCCCTGTCCAGCACTGTGTCAGTGCTTCTCTGCAATTCATAGGGTTTTCAATTGCTGATTGTTTCAGGATTGTATCAGGAATGGGTTGCCCAGGTCCTTCTTCCCTTTCTGCAGTGCTGTGGATTGAACTCAGGGCCTCAAAGAGCACAGAACAGCATTCAACCAACTGAGCTAAACCCCAACCCAATACTTGGTAATTCAGGGAAAAAAAAGTGCTCATGCTTAAAGAAATAAAGTTTCAACTACCTTTCAAACCCAGCTGTCCACAATCCTTTGCTCTTTATGAGTCTTAGATAACTGAACAGACAAGATATTTTCCTATAGACTACCTCCCTTGAGCTTTACAACAACTTTACTAGGTAACTAGAGCATTGTTTTGAACCTTCATTTTATTTACACAGAAAATAAGGAACCCAATGACAAGACTAGGATGGGTGATGCTTGGTCTGGGTTTAAGTTTCCTTCCCATGTGCTGGGGCTTTTCCCCTCTTTTCCACAGAATTGAGACCATCCTCTGTGGCTACTGGAAAGAAAATAGCCTTTGGGCCCAATCAGGATCTGCAGTGTAGTTTCCTTTGGAAAAATGCATTCCAAATGATTGACTTATAAACAAACTGTTGGAACCCAGCCTGGTGGGAAGTTAGAAATTGTCTCTATTTCTCTGTGTTTCCATAGAATTTAGCTTTCTGAAAAAGGGCTGTTTGTGATGAGTATGTTAATCTTTTTCTCTCCCTGAGGGATTCTCCTCAGAATGGCATACTAGGACCTTCAGAATTTGCATATGGGATGTAAAAATGAAAAATTAACTTCACCTTTCAGTCTCTGGTATCACCACAGCTAGCACTGTTAGTCAGTTTTTGATACACCTTAAGCTTTGTCTCTGGCACTTCATGAGTTACCAAATTCAGCCCACTGTCTCCTGAAACCCTCTGACTGCTGCCTGCCCTATGCTGGTGTCCTAGTTTCAGACATCCCCATCTCTCACCTGCACTGCTGCCGTTGCCTCCTCTGTTCTGCCACCTGGCTTCCTGCCTCCAATCTACAGTACTTTCCACAATCCAGCCAAAGGGCTTTCTAAATGCAAATCTAGCCCTATTAAAAACTGACCCTATTTTAAAGCCTCTAGTGCTTCCAATTGCTCTTGGGATAAGATCCAAATACTTTAGAATGGCATACTAGGACCTTCAGAATTTGCATATGGGATGTAAAAATGAAAAATGCCCAGTTCCATGTTGAGTGAGCTCACAGTTTGATTAAGGAGGCAATGAATACACCAGTAATTTTAATTCACTATGAAAAATGTTCTCAGAACCATGTGAAAATATAAACAAATAACTATAATAATGGATGATACTCGAAATATTTCTATGATCATGTAAAATGTAGCACTTTATTAGAGAAATTAGGTTTGTTAAGAGTGCACTCTCTGAAGTCATCTATTTACTTATTTTACCTTATGCAGCCTAGAAGATTTGTAGCATTTCCTATCTGATAGGTTCCTACAGCTATAGACATATGTACCTCTTGCATAATACCCAGATGAGTTCTTTAAGAATTTGAGAAAGAACATAAGGACTTGCTGGAAATGTCTTTTTGAATGAGAATTATAATGTTTGACTACAAAGTCCTACTCAGGCATAATTTTGAATGTGTTTTAGAGCTCTGATATCTAGCTCCAGTTCTTCCTCCTAAAAGGACTATAATTCAATGAGGCAGGAAAAGTGACTTTGCTGCTGACAAGGTGTGATCCAAAAATATGATGAATGCTTACATTTAAAAAATTATTACAGTATAAGACACATCATCACTAATCTCCCTCAAAATACTCCCTTTGGCTTTGAACATGCCTCCCTCTTTGTTCTTGCCCCTTTCTAAAGCAGTTCTGAAGTCCTATTCCATGAGTGTCTTTAGTTGCACTCTAGTGGCTGCCTCGCTGTCTTGGGATCCCCTGAAAGTGTTTACATTTCATGGTCATTTTGACTTTGGGGAAGATCCAGATATTTCACAGTGCCAGATCCAGTGAATAAGGTGGATGAGGATACACCATAATGTTTATTTGACAGGAATTACCATGCCAGAAGTATTATTCATAAACCATATTTAGGGCCATTTTAAAACATATCTTCTCTCAACTGTAGCTCACATGGGACTGCTGCACCAAACAAGCTGAAACTTGTTGCACATTATTACCAAGGTTCAATGTGCCACTTGCCCAGTTTTCCATGTTGAAGATACCTGTCTTTCCATTGGATGGCATTTGGCATCAGCATTCATTTTTTTTCTGTTACTTGGGCGATGAACCTGGGGCCTCATACATACTTTGCAAGTGCCCTACCACTGGGTTGTACCTCTATCCTATTTTTTGTTTTCTTATGTTGAATCAGGGTCTCACTAAATTATGCAGGCTGTGTCTGGCCTCAAACTCACGATTCTCCTACTTCTGCTTCCCTAGTCACCAACTGACCATTGCACCCAGCCTATTCATCATTTTTTCCAGCAATACTTAGAGGTTGAACCCAGGGCTGTACACATGCTTTGCAATAGCTCCGCCGCTGAACTGTACTGCTAGTCCATAATTTATTTATTCACATTTATTATTATTATTATTATTATTTATTTTTGCTGTGCTGGGGTTGCTGAATCCAAGCCCCTGCATATCCTTTACAAGTGTTTTACCACTGAGCTGAAGCACAACCCCTTTTCTGTTTTTTAGTTTGAGTCAGGGTCTCACTACGTTACATCGGCTGCCTCTGGCCTTTATCTTGCAATCTTCCTGGCTCTGCCTCCTGAGTTTCTAGGATTACAGGTGTGCACGATTGACCCAACATCATTTTATTTTTTTTATTAGACCTCATACATCACTCCATTTCAGTTTTTTGTCCATGTCATTCTGGATTGTGATGGCCCTATATCATTTCAGGGTCCTTGACTGTTTTCAGAGTCCTTAGGCTTTTCATATGCTTTTTGTTGAAGTAAGTCATTATGTTTGTGGTTTTCAAAAACTCAGATGATTTCTGTGCTTCTAATCTTCCTATTTTCCTAAGTAATGAAGGCTTTATGATGATCTTCATAAGGGTTATCACCCAGTTTACAATGAATGATCCATGTGCTATAGTACAAGATTGTGTGGTTTAAACCATTGGGCATGGAAAAAGTAAGTTCTTGTTGAGAATATGAACTGAAAAAGGAATCTCCATGTACAGTGCCATGGTACTATCTGAGAAACCTCATCACATTTCTCAGGTAACATAGTGCAAGGGAATTAATCTTTAATATTTTCCCCTGTCTATTCCTTAGAACACTAATGATGATAAATTTTGTGTTGTTGGGTACCATTGAGTCAGGTCCAACTCATAGTGACCCTATATACAACAGAAGGAAGCACTTCCTGATTCTGTGCTAGGCACATGATCTTTTTTATGTTTAAGGCCATTGTTGCAGCCACTGTGTCAACCCATCTAGTTGAATGTCTTCCTTTTTTTCCCTGGCCTGCCAGTCTCCCAAACATGATGTCCTTCTCCAGGGATTGGTGCCTCCTGACAACAAGTCCAACATATGTAAGATGCAGTCTAGCCATCCTTGGTTCCAAAGAGAGCACTGATTGCCCTTCTTCTATGACAGATCTGTTGGTTCTTTTTCAGTCCATGATATACTCAATATTTGTCTCCAGTACCATAGTTCAAAAGCATCAATTTTTCTCCTGTCTCCCTTATTCAGTGTCCAGCTTTCAGAACCATATGATGCTACTGAAAATACCATGGCATGAGTCAGGTGTACCTTTGTCTTCAATGTGACATCTTTACTTTTCAACACTTTAAAGAAGCCTTTTACAGTAGCTTTTTCCAATGCAATGTGTTTTTTGATTTCTTGACTGCTGCTTCTCTAGGTATTCCTTACAAAACCAAGTAAAGGAAAATCTTGGGGAACCTTAATCTTTTCTCCATTTATCATGAAGTTGCATACTGACCTAGTTGTAAGGATTTTTTTCTTGATGTTGAGGTGCAATCCATACTGAAGCCTATGTTCTTTGATCTTCATTAGTAAATGTTTCAAATCCTCTTCACTTTCAGCAAGCAAAGTTGTGTCATCTGCATAACATAGGTTGTTAATGAATCTTCCTCCAATGTTGATGCCACATTCATTTTCATAAAGTCCAGCTTCTCAGATTGTTTTCTTAGCATAGAGATTGATAAATATCCAGGGAAAAACATCCCATGATAAAATAAGCCTAGGAAGTTCTACATATTATATCCAATCTTGAAGAGTTATATTATATAGAATGTCTTAGAGATGTCAATAAATGAAGCAGTATAAAAAATGTATCTTTTATTTAACCCAAAGCTCATCAAACTTGTTTTGTGTTTCACCCATGAATAATCACTAGAAAAATGATAGTTTCCTCACTCATCAAATGAGCCCAATTTGGAGGTAAGTACTAATAAGAACTTGTGACATTGTGTTGTAATTAGACCTTTTAATATTTTAGTAGGAAAGTTTTCCCAAATTACAGAAAAACCAATAATAATATACCAGTGAAAGCCAGTATCTCCACCATCTTAATTCTGCAATGGTCACTTTGCTATGTTGGCTTTATGTAATTAATTATTTATTTCTCTCTTTGCATTAGATTGGAGGCCTTTAATGGGAATTAATTTTATCTTTATTTCACCAGTACTTAGCTGAATACAAGGTACCTAGTATTATAGACAATAGGTGTTTGTCCAGATAATGAAATTATGAACGGATGCAATTTTTATCTTCTAAGACTTCTCTTTGCCATATCACAGGGACTGAGCTTCCAGGGACATGACAGTCTAGACAGAGCTCTTCCACAGCCTTGCTAAGTATGAACAATGTTGGTATAGACTATGGTGCAGATTTTGAACTAGGCCTTCTCTTAGGAGACAGGTGGAAGCCTGCAGCCTCACCACCATGAGCTATTGAATAACCCCTGGAAGTCTCTGTTCTCACTTCTGTATGGGTAATTCATTTTGAGAGGAAGCAGCTTTTGCCAGGCCCAGTGAACTCTGGTGAATGAAATGAACTCAAGAGCTGGCCTGCCAAGTCTTGCTACATGTTGGATTCTCCTTCCCTTCATGAGTTTTTTTTTTTTTTTTTTTTTGCTTTTGTGAGATATCCTCGAGTCTTCTTTAATTTGCAAAGACGTTTAGTTTCCACTCTGATTTTTATCTGCTTCTTATCTTTCATTCCTGGCAACCTAATCCTTGGTTTGTCTGACTATCCACTTACCTTATTTGTAACTGCAGATGGAAACCTGTTATTTAATATGTCTTTTGTCCCTTTATCCCTTGGTGTCTGATTACCTACTGTGGATCCTAAGAAAGCAATTGCCCTTCTCCTTTCTTTTCTGTTTCTGCATCTATATCAACAAAATCAAAATCAACAAAATCTTTACTTTTGTCAACTTTTAAATTTGCTTCACTTTCCCTTATAATGAACTCCATTTTAACATTTCTGAGAATCTTTATCTTTCACACTTGTTCTCTCCTCCTCCTTCTTCCCTCTGTTCTATTCTTTGATTTTCTTTCTCTGATAGAATACAGTGCTGTAAGTTTAGAAGAAAGGAGGTGGGTGGTTATAACCAAACCAATCAAGTGTGTTGAATGAGGCTTCAGGAACTAAGGCCTCCTATTTACTTTTTCCAATAGTTTCTACCGTCCCTGCTTTCTTAACATGCCCCAGGGTTCCCATGGCCCTGCATTTGCCTTGTCAGTTCCAAGATCCAGACACTGCATCTGACCCACTCTGTTTTATTCCTGTCAAAATATGACTCCAGCTTCTTTTCATGTGTCTAAAAGTTTTGTATTTTCTTTTCTGTAAGCACTTGTATGTGCTTTGACAACTTTTCTATAACATGGTAGATCATTTTCTCATTTGTTTGCAGTAGCTCCTTTTACACACAAAGAAGCTACATTTTATATGTTATTTATCCCCCCAGAGGCTTATCTTTTAATTTATTTTTAAATTTACCTTGCATAAAAATTTAAAGTATATAGAAATCGTTTATGATTACTAGGTTTTGTAATGACTGACACTATTCATACTCATTCTAAGATTATAAAAATTGTTTTCCTTGTGGAATTTGGAGATTTCAGTTTTTACATGTATACCATTTATCCAACCAATTTATCTGTGGTAGAGAGCCAGGTAGTATTTATTTTAATTAATTTTTGAGGGGAAGATATTTGTTTCTTTGTTACTGTGTTGAAAGTTTATAGACATATTTTTATTGTTGTTAGGTGACATGGAGTCAGGTTTGACTCAGTGACCCTACGTAGAACAGAACAAAACACTTCCTGACTCTGTGCCAGGCACATAATCTTTTTCATGTCTAAGTCAATTGTATCAGACACTGTGTCAATTCATCTAGTTTAAGATCTTTTTTTGTTGACCCACCACTCTCCCAAACATGATGTCCTTCTCCAGGGATTTTTTCCTCCCAACAGCATGTCCAAAATACATAAGACTCAGTCTAGCCTTCCTTACTTCCAAGTAGCACTCTGGTTGCACTTCTTCGAGGACAGATCTCTTGGTTCTTTTGGCAGTCCATGGTATATTCAGTGTTCGTCTCCAGAACCATAATTCAAATGCACAAATTATTCACCTGTCTTACTTATTCACTGTCCAGCTTTCACAAGCATATGATGTGACACAAAATATCATGGCATAAGTCAGGTGCACATTCATCTTCAATGTGACGTTTTTACTTTTTAATACTTTAAAGAGGTCTTTTGCCACAGCTTTCTCAATAAAACCTGTCTTTTAATTTCTCAGCTGCTGCTTCAATTGATATTGATTATAGAACCAAGTAAAGCAAAATCTTGGACAACCTCAGTCTTTCCTATATTTATCATGAGGTTGTATATGGACCCATTTGTAAGGAATTTTATTCTCTTGATTTTGAGGTTCAATCCATGCTGAAGGCTGTGTTCTTTGATTTTCATCAGGAAATGTTTCAAATCCTCTTCACTTTCAGCAAACAGAACTGTGTCATCTGTGTAACTTGGTGTGTTAATGAGTCTTCCTTCAATCTTGATACTGCATTCTTCTTTATAAAGTCCAACTTCTCAGATTATATGCTCGACATAGAAATGGAAGAAGTATGGTAAAAGAATACAACCTTGACACACACCTTTCTTGACTTTAAATGAAGCATTGTTTCCTTTTTCTATTTGAACAACTGCCTCCTGGCCATGTACAGATTCTTCATGAGTATAATTAAGTGCCCCGTATTCCTATTTTTGCAATATTATCTATAATATGTTGTGATCCACACAAATGCCTTTGCATAATCAAAACATAGATATCTTTCTGTTATTCTCTGCTTTCTGCCAATATCCATCTGATGGCAATGATGTCCCTGATTCCCCACCTTCTTCTGAATCTGTCTTGATTTTCCAGCAGTTCCCTGTCAATGTGCTGGTCTAGTCACTTTTGAGTGAACTTTAGCAATATTTTACTTGTGTGAAATATTAATTATATCATTTGATCATTTCTTTTCTTTCTTCTTTTTTTTTTCTTTCTTTTTTTTTTTGCGGTACTTGATGTTGAACCCAGGGCCTTGAGCTTGCATGCTTTGCAAGTGCTGGACCACTGACCTGTACCCTCAGCCTATTTTTTTTTTTTTAACTTTTTGAGACATGGTCTTGCTAAATTATGCAGACTGCCTTTGGTCTCGAACTTGCAATCTACCTGCCTCTGCCTCTTGAGTTCTTGGACTTATAGGTGTGCGTCACCATGCCCGGCTCCATTTGATCATTCCTGCATTCGATTTAATGCCCTTTCTTGGGAAAAGGCAGAAATATGGAACTCTTCTGGCCAGTTGGCCAGGTAGCTCTTTTCCAAGTCTCTTGGAATAAACTAATAAGCACCTCCCGTGCTGCATCTGTTTATTGAAAGATCTCAATTGGTATTCTATCAATTCCTGAAGGCTTGTGTTTTGCCAGTGCCCTCAAGGCAGCTTCCATTTTTTCCTTCAGTGCCATTGATTCCTGATCATATGCAACCTCTTGAAATAGTTGATCATCCACCAATTCTTTTTGGTATTATGACTCTTTCCTTTCATTTTCTTTTAATGTTTATATGCACATACATATTCTAGATGCTGGAGTTTAGCTTAGTTGGGAGGGTGCTGCTCAATACTTTCTGAGGATGCAGGTTTTATCCTAAGCACCACAAAAATGGGAGAAGAACATGGTAATTCACTCCAGAAGCAATCCTGAAACAATCAGCAATTGAAAACCCTGAGTGTCACTATGAGTTGGACCCTACTGGGTGGCATGTAATAACAACAAATACATTCTAGATATAAGTTCCTTATGAGACATATTATTTGCAAATATTTTCTTTCTATGGATTGTTTTTCACTTTCTTTATTATACCCTTTGAATGTCAAAATATTTACATTTTGACTAATTTATCTATTATTTTTTGGTCACTTGTGATTTTGATGTTGTATCTAAGGTTTTTCCTAATTCCAGGTAACAATTTACTCCTGTATTTTCTGCTAAGAGTTTTATAAAACTTTTAACCCTATTCATAGATCTGAGATGCATTTTGAATTAAAATTTGTATCAAACTTCATTCAACTATAGTTGTATGAGTATATTTATGAATTCTCAATTCTGTTCTTTTGACTTGTCTGCCCTATGTCAGTGCCACACTGCATTGATTATTAAAGTGAAACATTTTGAAATTAGGATATATGAGTTCTCTAACTTTGTTTTTTTAAAAGAATAAGAAATTCTTTATAAATTAATTAAATATACTTTATTACATTTTCTTGATTTTTCTCTATATTTTATTTGGTAGATTTGGCAGAGAGGAAAATTTAATATTTTTGGCATGAATATTAGTTAGTTTGGCATGAGTATACTTCTGTCTGATTCTCCCTTTAGGATGTCAAGTTTTTGTTTCAATTTTTGATATGCATTTTTTCACGTAAAGCTACTTTGCTAGTCATTGTGGACTGAAACATCTATCAGTATAGAAAGTTCTTTTTTGTCTTGTTACCTGAATTTAACATTATCTTACTAGAATTTGACACATTTTCTTTAAATTTTCTTGAATGCCTTTGC